>CAEFZY010023190.1:0-74425 GCA_903066815.1 Brachyrhaphis roseni
GGGGTGGGGGGTGGGGGGGGGGGGTGGTGGGTGGGGGGGGGGGGGGGGGGGGGGGGGGTGGGGGTGTGTGGGGGGTGGGGGGGGCGGGGGGGGTGGGGGGGGGTGGGGGGGGGGGGGGGGGGGTGGGTGGGGGGGGGGGGGGGGGGGGTAGAATAAGCATTGCTGCAACCTAAATCTTTTTGTTTATTGGGTTCAGTTTACATGATGAGAGTACTTTTTTTGTTTTGTACATGATGATTGCTATTTTTTCTAGTAGAAAATAATTTCTTTTTTAATAATAATAAAAAAAGAAAAGCAAACCTAATCGACTGAAACAGAATGTCCAGCAAACCTTTGCAATGATAATCATGTGGAAGATCTGAACTGCCATTTCAAACAGCTTACAGCCTCTTCTTTGTTCATAAACACAACAATCTGAATGCAGGGTGTTGTGTGCTTCTGGTCTGTGCAAAGACAGGGTTTCACAACAGGCAGCTGTGAAATTAGACTAATGCATGCTACTACTTTCAATAAAAATAATAGTACGCAAAATGTATGATGAAATCTCTGTTTATTATATCTCTAATGTATCTTTGAGTGTGCTTTTACTGAATCCCCTTCAGTCTGTAGAAAGACCTTTTGCATAATTTTTGACACATTTCTAAACTAACATAATCGTAGAGATAACCTTGATAAATGTGCACACAAAAGCATTATAGAACATGTTAATAAATCATAATATATAAAATGTTGTCTGTTTATACAGGAATGTGTGGCTGGTGCCTTTAAATTGGGAGGTGGGTAAAGGGGGGGGGGATGCTACCTAAGGCCTTACAACACCTTCGGGCGGCTCTGGAGGGTGAGACCTGGATCTGCACGTTTAGAAGCAACTAAAGAGCTGCATTTGGTTCACTAAACTATTGAAATAATAAATGTACGTCAAACAATAAGAATAAACACAAACCAAAAAAAAAATGGGACCAACAGAAATCGCTCCGATTGGTCTTTAATGTCCAGCTGCGCCATTTCATTCCCCCTCATGCTGCGTCGAAAAATCCAAACTACCTCTCCTCCTTCTCCTGCGATGAACCGACCGGCATTATTACGGAGAGCTGTTGCACGGCGAGGCTGGGCTGGCACAGCAGATTTACTCAGGCGCGTCCACAGGCCACGCAAACTCATCCTGCCTACCGCGCCGATGAGGTTAGCCTGACGCCGTGCGGGATGAACCCTGCGCATGCTGCAGCGGCCGCTCGGAAACAACAGGCACAACCGAGAGAGGCGGAGGGGGGAAAGAGGGGAACCTTACCTCGGCAATCCTTGATCCAAAGAAGAGCCGGGTGTGGTTACAAAATATCCTCAAGGTTCCGAAGCGGCGCGTACGACATCGAGAGGAATGCCATGACGCGCGGACCGTCCGGAGGGATAGGCAGAGAGGAGGCGGTGTTGGCGTGATAGGAGGGGGAAAAAAAACAAAAAAAAAAACAGAGCCGGTGTGAGGGGAAATATTGTGTGTGTGGTGGGACGGGGAGAAAGGTCGTGCCGTTCCCTCTTCTGCTTGTCACCTCAGCATCTCGCTGCGGATCCGTGACGTGACAGCCCCTCGGTGGTCATCCGCTTTCCTGCGCGCGGCCCCGATCCGATCGCCCCTCGCAACAGCTCGGTCGCGCGCACGGAGAGACATTTAAAGCGCGCCGCCGACAGTTCACAGCTCCACGCACGCGCGGTAGAGGGTCTATGAAATCAGTTTAGTATTACTATTTTTTGACGATTTCTAATATTATTGTTGTTATTATAACATCTGACTGTGAACTTTTACTTAAAAATGCATTGTCTAAGCAGAAAATCCAGTGCATCTGATGAGGTGATGCAATCAATTTTATTTAGAAAAGGTGCAATTTTCTAAAAGACCACTAGAGGGAACCCGTGAGCTGAAGACTACATCTGCAACTTGGCTCAGTATTAGATTTAGAAAATGTTTATTTGTGTGACCCCAAGGACATAAATCCCATCTCGTTATTGGGGGAGGAGGGACCATAAACAGGAAAATATTCTTAAGAGCAATTTTGGGTCGGGGTGGGTCAGTGAAGTTCCATTGAAATGTAATGTAAAATGTGGTTTAAAAAGTTTTTAAATCACATTCAAGAGATGCAAAATGACTAGCAATGCACATCAAACATGTTTTATTCTCGGTAAGCAACCTGCAGAGAAGTAAAATTCAAATTCAAATGTTGCTTAGAAATGAGTTTTGTTCAGTCTGACTGATCTAATCTCTGCTATACCTGTACAAAAATGTAAGGCTCTAAATAAAAACGCGTTAATGAGTATCTGCTCTTAATAAAATTCCTCATAAACATTGATTTATTTAATGGCTCCCAATACAAGTTATGGGCTATTTAAAATTATAACTTGTTAAGTTGCTTTATTTTTAAGCCTTTTTAAATTTTGCTATGTCCTGGGTGACGGAGAACCAGCAGGTAGATAGAAATGAATATCTGGGGAGTATTATAATTTAAAGGTAACACTTAAAGCACAAGAGTTTATATAGAAAAATATTCAGGTTTTATTTTGTGGTTTTAAAGGCTTTACGTTGAAGACAGTGAGAAATAAAGGCATAGCTTTCTTTTTTTTCCCTATCTGTTCTCTCTTCTGTTCTCGGCTCTCACTCCCAATTCTAGACTTTTCCAAGATTGGGGGGGGTCCGGACCCCCCCGACCTCCCCTGGGTTTAAGCCTATGCTGTGACCCATGCCTAACAACAAAACTCATTAACAATTTGAGTCTTGCTGCTTATCATGTTAACAAGATTAAAATAAATGTTATGATAAATATAATCTGTAGAAGTGAACATAGTAAGGGAGATTGTAGTTTTAGTTAAATTTCCAATAAAGCTGTTAAAATAAACAACTTAAAAATAAATACATTTGGGGTGTGCTGTGGTGGCACAGGGGGTTAGCACGCCCCACGTTTGGAGGCCTTAGTCCTCAACGCGGACATCGTGGGTTCGACTCCCGGGCCTGGTGACCTTTGCCGCATGTCTTCACCCCCTTTCTGTCAGCCTACTGTGAAATAAGGGACACTAGAGCCCGCAAAAAGCCCCCTGGTGGGGACAAAAAATAAATACATTTTACAAATAATGTGCCACATTTTGCTAAATTTTGAACAAACCTGGTGTCAAACCGACTGGGGAAAATCCCAGGGTCTTTCCGACCTTTGATCTTTGATCTGAATGGTTAACAGGCGTCTAGCCACGCCCCCTCTGTTTACCGCGGTCACAGGACTCATCCAATCAGGATGGACTTGCCTGGAGCTCGAGTGTATGTGGGCGTGGTTTGGCGTAGACTAAGTAAATACGATGGCGAGCAATATTAGCATAAACGAGTTGGATTATTTAACCTTTTTGCGTCCCAGAAAAGTCGTCAGAGTGAGCTTCTCTTTAAATAAGGTAGGCCTCATTTAAAAGCATATTGTATCTTGAAATATAGAGAACTGGAAAAAGATTTTGCTTTTGATTGTTTTGCTAAATATTAATGTAGCTAACTTATTAACAACTTTTATTACTTACGGTTGTATTTTTTGCCTTGTTCTTATGTGAAATATTTAAAATCATTGGCAAAATCGTTCGCAGTATTTTTTTTTTATTTTAATCTTCAACAGAACTAAAGTAAAGCAAATGTTTTTCCCTCCTATACTTCCCTTGCTTTACTCACAATCCTGATCAAATTGAAATACATCCACGTCTCAAAAAAATTCTCAAGCCGTAGTAAATTGGATACATCTTACGTAATTATCTTTTTTTTTTGCAACAAATTAATAGGAAGAGGGTTGCAGGTTGAGGAGACACTGTAAATAATGTCAGAGTGGGAGCTCCTGTTGTCACACATAATCTCTCTTCGCTTGGTGGTGTCGTTTCCCCGCTAACCGGTTCAAGCTGTAGGAAGCTGGTAGGCAGCTAACAGCTGGATAAACCTCCGATATACTTCCCGTCTGTCCCTGAAGGCAGCCGGACGGAGCCGTGAATGAACCAAGCACCTCAATGCGTCTCCCGTGGCCGCGATGGCAGCAACAGAAACGGTCTGAGCCTTAGCTTTAGCCATGTAGCTAGCTGGTATGTAATATCAATGTTAGTGTGATTCGTGCCCTCAGCTGTTTCCGCCGCCAGTAGCTAGCTTTTTTTTTTTTTTTTTTCCCTGTCCGGGACAGACGGCGGCAGCTAGCCCCCCTTTTCTCGCCACTACAGGAGGATGCTGAAGCTGTTCGGTGCGCTGGTTGTCCTCGGACTGGCTCTGGCGATCATCACCTCCTGGGTGCTGGATAGCTATGACACGGCTTGGCACCCGAAACGCAGCATTCGGCACCCGAGCGCCAGTGATGGAGATGGACCTAAAGGAAGCGCTCCACCATTTCCCGGCGACGAGTTGAACAACATTTTCTGGTTTGTACAGGTGGGCTATCATTTTCTTTTTCTATTTCTTGACACTCCCCAGGATGAAGTTTAATCAAACCCCATAATGTTTTAGTGTGAGCGTGATGCATGGATTTGGCTTTACGGAGCTAAAAACCGGCTTTGTTGGCTTTTTGAATGATTGACAGAAAGGGGTCACTGACCACCGAAGTATTATGCCAGATAAAAAAAATGGTGATTGAACGCCACTGCAGGTTGTGTTTAAACCTTGATCTCTTGTGCTTTACAGCTGACAGCAATGCCTTGCATAAGTATTCACACCACTTAAAGCTTTTCACATTTTCTCACTGTGAAAATACACATACATTATCACTTTAACACATACATATTCTGATGATTATGACTGTAATGTGACTAAATTTGGAGGGAAAAACAAAAACACCAAGAGGTGTGAATACTTTTTTTTAAGGCACTGTGCATCTTTGTTTTCATCCTATTTTTGTGTCCGACCCAAGGTGTCGGACATACACATCAGTCGCTTTCACGACCCAAAACGTATTCCGGATTTCGAGAAGTTCTGCACCCACACCATCGATGTGATCAAACCGGCTCTAGTACTCGCAACAGGTAAAATCCCAGGATTTTATCTGATTTAGGAGAGAATGGGGATGGGTTCTGTTCATGCAGTCTAAAAAAAAAAAGACCGTTTTTACTCAGGGGACCTGACGGATGCCAAAACAGAGAGCAAGGTGGGTTCCCTCCAGCACGAGGTGGAATGGCAGGCCTATCACAACGTCCTGAAGAAGTCGCGAGTGATGGAGCGAACCAAGTGGATTGATATTCGAGGAAATCATGGTAGGTAACCACAGCAATGTTAAATGTTATTAAAAGCTTGCCGATTTATTGGGACAGCTCCTTATTTTGAGAGTTTACAGAAGACTTTCTCTCAGGAATCAGAAGGGAGTTTTTTTTTTTTTTTTTTCATGACTCAGGACGTCTTCAACGCCTTTTCAGGAAGCGGAAAATCCCTTCCGATCTACTCATACAATGCCACGCAGTCACTTTCATTTTCAGTTAAATTGCACCCTGTTGCATCAGGGGTGTCAAACTCATTTCCACCTTGTGCCACATCGACATCATTGACGTCCTAAAGAGGGCTGGCTGTTGCAGAGTTGATTGATAAAACTACCCATTTACAAACAGTTAAAATCTAAATAAGTAGCTTTCACTGCATTCGCAGAGACCCTCATAAATTTAAATATTACTGAAAATTCTTGCGCACTGAACAGAATTTGGAACAATGAAAATAAAACAATTATTTGATTAGACGTGAAATAAATATGAAATAATATTTAGGCACACAACTTATCTTGACGGTTCTATTTAAGTTGTCCTCCAAAGTTGAGAGGGCCACATAAAATAGCTGTGGTGGGCCGGATTTGGCCTGCTGACCTTGAGTTTGACACCTGTGTGTTAAAGGGTTTCTGCACAGAGTCTTACATGAATGCATCCAAAATTAAAGCTTTAAAATATCTTAAAGTCATTAAAGAAAATGTAAGTTGCCTTTAAATGCATAAATCACAGGATTTAGGTTATTCTTAGATTATTTAATCTTGTATAGGTTTTTTTCTTGTGGGACTTTTCTTTCAGGGAAATGTTTGAGTTGTCATTCCCCGTGTACAGTGAAGAAACAAGCTGCTAATAGCTAGCTCACTATAGCTATACCTAGATATAGCTAGCCAGCCAGCATTAGCACATAGATAGTATATTGCTACTTGCAGTCCACTGCTAGCAAAAATTAGTGGTATACTTGTTAGCATTAGCAGCTAGCTAGCTAGATTTTTCTGTGTTTATCTTTGGTTTGTGTAAATTTATCAACAGTTAGCTGGACGGCGTTTGTCTTCGCCACTAGCTCGCTTATGTTGCCAACACATACAATGCTACATTCTTCTTCACAAAAATGCTTGTGTCATAGCAGCTGCCAAGAGCTGCAAAAATGTTACAGCTTTGGTCCCCTGAAAAAATAAAAAGATAAAATAATTCAGTTCTTTTCTGCATTTCTGTCCCAATATAGGTTTTGAATTTTATTAATAGTGGTCTTAAAAAGTCTTACATTTGAGTTTCTGAAACTGGCAAAAACCTTGTGTTAGCTCATGTGTGTTTGAGATGCTTCTCACTCTCTCCCGTTTCATTTTGCTTACAGATGCCTTCAACATTATGTCTTTGGATAGCGTCAACAATTATTACAGGTCAGTAAATAGTCAACACGCCACAGAATTCCTGCTCAATGTTGAGCTCACACGTTCGCAGTATAAATCTGATCGGTGTCCGTTGTGTCTTCGGTGCTCCTGAAACATGAGTCTCGCCGCATTGCAAGCAGATTAGAGTTCACATAGACCAAAATAGAACCCGAATCTACATGATCAGACTCACTGCGTTTCCTTTTGACAGTTATTATGCTTTATAGCTCCCTGGCATCCTCTCTTAATGTTGATTTGTCTCCTGCCTCCCTAATAATCCTTAATGTCCTGATTTTTTATCTGTGAGACAAGGCTAATTTATTTATTTAGAATGCATTAAATTATCTCTGAGGCTCAGGCTCCGAACAGGACCGCCGCGCCGCCCTCCTTCTGCTCACGTCGCCTCTGCTTGTTTTGTCCTCTTTCCTAGAAAATACTCAGCCAATCAGAAAGTAGGCTCTTTTCATTATGTTCACACGACCCCGTTTGGTAACTACTCCTTCGTCTGTGTGGACGCCACCCTGACTCCTGGACCCAAACGGCCATACAATTTCTTCGGGATCCTCAATCAGGTAAGCTCTATTTAAAAAAATAAATAAATAATAAAAAAAGGCCCAATTTCTGATTGGAATTTTTTTTTTCATAAAAATGACTGCTCTGAGCTTTTTTGTCAGTTCATATAATTTAATTCTTGTGAATTTAGGTCACCCATTAAAACGGGTAATAGAGGTGTAATTGCATATGTGTTGGTAACCAGGCCCTCGTCAACATTACATCATCAAGCTGTGCACCGTATTATTTGAAATGGACTCAGCTTTGTACAGCAGGAGCTGCTTTAACAATGCTCTTGTCATTGAGAAATTACCCATTTTGAAAGATCCACCTTTTTATGTTGGAGGTTGTTTAAAAATGTTCTTCCTTTCTGTCGGAACTGATCTACATTTTGGAATAAAACCCTAAAACATGTTTCGTTTTACATTCATGCAACTTTCCTCAGCATATTGGTAATTTAGCTAATTCATGAATAGCTTCTCAAGCTTGGTCAAACATGAAAAAGAAAAACAATTTTAATTTGGTCAGTCAGTGCAATTAGGAGTATAACAGACAATGTAAAATAAATAATAAAGAAACAAAAAATGTCAAAAACAATAGGCCAGACATGTAAAAAAATAATCTGCAACAGACCTTCTTTCTAATGGTTAAATTAGGCTATTTTTAGGGAAAAAAATAGAAGGTGCGAAAAAAAAAACTTGTGAAAGAAGCAAAACTGCTCTTGCAAGGCCATGTTTTTTTTATTCTCTTTCTATTTCTTGTCTTTGAAGACATTTTCTGTTTTTCTCGATTCGACTGTTAGACTCAGATGGACTTGCTGAACAAGTTTAGAGCGGAGAGTTTGACGAGCAATCAGTCCATCTGGTTTGGACACTACACCACCTCCACCATCGTCTCGCCGTCTCCCGGGGTCAGAGACACGATGAGGTATGAAGGTCAAGCCAGTTTAAAAGATCAAAAGACGGGTTATGTCACGCTGTCGTGGTGCAACGATTCATCCACCTGGTTTCGCCTGCAGCCTGAACTTGCATCACCTTCTATAATATTGTGGCCCAGGCTCGCTCATGTAGATTCCCAGTTCTCAGGTCTGGACTTTCTGTGTTCAGCTCTGCCGTGGCGTATCTGTGTGGCCACCTGCACACACTCGGCGGCCTGATGCCAGTCCTCCACAGCCGCCATCCACACGGCACTCTGGAGCTGGAGCTGGGAGACTGGATGGACAACCGCAGGTGTGTGGCGCAACACAACATTTCGAAATGACAACTTTTTAGTTGTCTTTTTTTTTGTTTGTTTTTTTTTTCTGAGAGAAATTCTCTGATGTTTTCCTACAGGTTCAGGGTCCTGGCCTTCGACCATGACCTGGTGAGTTTCTCTGACCTCCAGTTTGAGAAGTGGCCTGCTGTGCTCATCACAAACCCTAAGGACGCGCAGTACCTCCACCCAGGGGTGGAGCCGCTGGGCCGGATACGGAGATCAACGCACATTAGGTGCCTGTACATTTTTTATTTTTTATATTTTTTAATGTGTCTGGAAAAATTTGGAATGTAATTTGACTGTTTTAAAAGTCTGGAGAAGAATGGAAAGATGTTTGTTCCTTCAGTTTATTACCATATCCCATTTTCTAAAAGACCCATCCATCCCTCCCTTTCATTGTTTATTCCTTTATCTATTATTCTGTCTGTCTAATTTTCTAAATGTTTTAAAGAAACGTGAAGTTCATTGGTCTTGAGTGACTTTTATATTTGGTGCAGGCTGTACAAAATAAATGATCTGAATTATTTGACAGGATGAGCAAAATTTTCCATTTATATTGGATGTTATAATGTATATTCATTGAAAAATAAATGCCATTTTGTCTGACTGTGATTTTGTGACTTCTGCAGGATCCTGGCCTTCTCCGAGGCTCCGATCACCGCGGTCCACGTCAGCATAGACGGGGAGCCGGTGGGCCCCGGCCGCGCCGTCGGAGGGCCCCTGTATGTCCTGCTGTGGGATCCGTCTCGCTACCTCGCCGGCCTGCACACAATTACAGTTAAAGTGGAGGTCGGTGCTAATTCGATTCCTGAAATATTTTATTTAGTTTGCGAGTCCCAAGGGCGCTTAGGAACTGTGTTTTAACTCTTTCCTTCTCATGTGTGTTTGCTTCAGGACTCGGCGGGCCGGTCAGTGGTGCGGGAGCAGCACTTCACGTTGGAGGACACCCTTAGTCCCAGCTTCGGTTTTGCTCAGTCCTTCATCCTGCTCACGGATCACTACATCCTGGGCCGAGCGCTCTTCATATTCACGGTGTTTATGAATGTCGGCGTGCTCGTCGCCTTCAGGTTCCTCCGTGTTTCTTCCAGCAGAGGTGAGCTGCTGAAGACAATCAGTGGCGAAGCCGCGTTCTGGAGCTTTGGATGAAATTGGTTTGAAGAATACTGGGAGCTACAAATTAATTACACTTTTTTCTTTATTTTGCAGCACTTTTTTCTCAAATCTGTGTGTCCCTCCACCTGATCAGTAAAATGGACCTGTTCTACTACTCTCTGCTGATGTTGAACCTGTGCACAGCTTTAGGTAGGTAACGTGCTGTTCTTCACTCTTACATTGACTGCTTAGGGTTAATTTCTTAAAAAAATAAATAAAATCCAAAATAATATTTAAATCAGTATTTTTAATAATAGTTACAGAATGTTCAGTCCAGCATCTCTTATGAAATAATCATCTTTTCTGATGTACCGAATCTTCTCTAACTGCGAGCCATTATCATCAAAATGAACAAAAATCAAGGTTTGAAACATATCTCTTAGTTTTGATCAGATTCTAATTTGTCAAGATGCTCTTGTGTATTCACAGAAATTATATATATAAAAAACACGCATCAGAAATAATAGGCTGGATTTATAGATAAATACTTGTGTAATGATACATCTGGACAAACAAAAACGTAACATTTTTTGAACATTTTTCTATCAGGTTTGTCGTCTCATTCTCTCGGTAAAGTATTCCCAAATAAACAATTTTGTTCACTTTGTAATACAGTATTGGCTCACCTTTTCAATCTAGAGTTTCACCCAGAAAACTGCAAATTTGATGTTTAACCTAAATGTTTTAGTTTTTCCCAACCCACGAAAGAAATGTCAAATATTTAAAAACGGCTCTATTTTCTGCAGCATATGCTTACTCTGCCAGGATGCATTTACAAAAGACATTTCTGATGTCAATGTAAATAAGAAATAAAATATGGGATTGCAAAACCAGCCTGCAACGAATCTTAACATTTTTGGAGACTGCAGTGGTTTTAAATTCCCTTTTTTCTGTTTTGTTTAGACTAGGCGTTAGTTTTAACCTCCAGAAACATCTAATCTGTGTTTAAACAGAGGAAGATATAAATAAATATCACTTAGCTGTAGGATAAGATATGAGGCTCTCATAATCGCTTGGCAAAACCAAACTGCAAATAATTTTATAAATTCTCACTATATCAGGAGATTATCTTTATGTGCTTGTAAATAAAGATAAAGACAAAAATAGGTTTAGCAAAAGAACCTTTCTCTTGATTTGTCGCATTAAAACCAACCGACTGCACTGTATTTTTAGAGGATTTTATTTGACAAACCAACACAAAGTTGTGCAGAGCGGCGAAGTAGAAGACAAAAGACTCATGGTGTTTTTAGAAGCTCATTGAATATATATAAAGAAATGGAAAAACGGTGACCTGTCCGGGGTTTTCGACACTGGATAAGATGTATGGATGTGTAAAGCTATACACTTCTTCTCTCCTGAGTATGTCTCTGTCACTCTGTGAAAGAATGAACTGTTGGTGTGCCTCCTCTCAGGTCCGTGGTTCATCGGAGAGATGATAGACGGACACAGTGGCGCCTGCTTCGCCTTCGGCGTGTTCATCGACGGCCATTTCCTGGAAGGAAGTCTCACTTATGTTGTTGGAGTCATTCAAGTAAGATTATTGATTTTATTGATAACTTCTGCATCTCTCTATGTATGCAAGCCTCCGTGGGGACATGTTTTTTGTTTTTAATTTCATGTGTGCAACGTGTCTTTAAAAAGTCCATGTAAATATCAGCAATATTCATAGCTTGCTGGGGTTTTTTACAGCATCTTTGTCCAGACTGGGGATGTAGACAATTAACTGACTTCCCGTTAATTGTTGATTAATGGTTTATTCAGCAACCCAAGAGCTTCCTGTTTTGTTATGTTTTATAAATATGTTTAAGGTTAATAATGTGAAAAATCGCCAATTTCTGTTTATTCAGTGAGTTTTTAATACAGCTGACAGAAAATATTTTAATGTCTTTTTTTTTTTTCCTAATTCAGCATATTTTGAAAAAAGTAGCCCTTCAATATTATGAAAAGTCCCTCTTGATTAAAGAGAAAACTCAGGTTTTTAAGAAAATGTCAGCTCATTAATTAATCATTAGTTGATTGGTAAGATCAATCAACTTTAGATTAACTTATTAGTCGATAGCTTGCATCATTATAGTCCAGAATTATCTCAGTTAATAAAAAAAAAGAGAAAAAAAGCACATAATAAGTGATCTCATTTTCTTTCTGGCAGCTGCTGTTCTTCAACATTCCCCTCACCTCTTACCTCTGCTGGAGCCTTCACCACCGTTGCCACGGCAACACCCTGCGGTCCCACCTGGCGCGGCCGGGCCGCCTCGGCCGGACCGTGGCGGTGCACGTCTTCATGCTGCTGCTTCTCACCTGGCAGGCCCACTCCTGCTACTTCCTCCTGCAGACCTACGGCGTCACGGCCTTCTTCCTGTCTCCCGTCCGCACGTGGGCCCTGGCGCTCGGCGTGGTCCTGGTCTACTGGGCCTGGACGGGCCCCGCCCCTCTGTTTCGCGACAGCGGCAAGAGCAACTCTTCCTCTTGACAGTAAATTGCACTGTTGCACCCTGAGCCTGACTCACAGATACATTTTGCTGTCTCTCCTCACCCTGAAAGCCCGACTTCCCTCCTTCGTCCTCGTCCTCCTCCCCCCGGCGACGGCTGTCTTTTTTCCTCCCTCTCTCTACAGGCCAACACCGAACTCCCCTGTTTCTAGATAGTATCGTTTACTTAATATGCATGTTCTTGTAAAGCACCGACGAGCACATTTGTGGCCATATTCATAGCAATCTGTACAGCGTTTTAAGGGTAAATGGATCTCGGATGCATAAAGGGCACACAACACCCTGCCTTGCAAAAGTACTTATTTGTCTTTTGTCACTTTAAAACCGTGATGTTTAATATACTTAATTGGGATTTTATCGGATTTGTATTGAATCTTGCAAAGTTCATACTTTGTCTTTTTAGGGATGCGTCCACGAGCGAGCTGCAGTCACATCTAGAGACTGAAATGTTTCCACTCAACTATTCCCCCTTCAAGTTGGCTCACTGTCGGTCAGACTGGACGAAAAGCTATTTTTAAGTCTTACTCCAGATTTTCAGGTCTGACTATAATGCTAGACTTTGACTAGGTCATTTAAGCAAAACCATTTCATTGCAGCTCCTTTTGTCTTAAGGCTGCTGACCTGCTGGAAAGTGAATCTTTGCTCTAGTTTCAAGTCTTTTCCAGCCTATGTGAGGTTTTTCACAATTATTATGCTTCTTTTGAGGAAGGAAGTATTAACAAGTATTAACATTTCCATATTTTATTTGGGATTCCATTTTCTAAATGTTATCTCCTTTCTTCCATTTGTCTGTTCTTTCCTTCTCTTTCTCCTTGTGCACTTACTTCTTCCTCCCTTTGTTTTCTTTTTCCTTCCTTGGCTGCTTCCTCTGGCTCTTCTCTTTGCTGTGTTTCTCCTTCTTGACTGTCTTCCTTACAGCTTGCCATCTGTATAAATTCATGAGAATTTCTAGGGCTGCACATTATCAGGGAAACGTTTAACTGCGATACTAATTCTGAATTACACTTTTTCTGAATATTGCGATGGCTGTATCGATCCACAATTTCCACTCCCCCCCGCCCCCACTTTTCTGTATAAGCTTATTCAGTCAAAAAAATAATTCCCACTATGCAGAGCACTTTAAATATAACACCTTCTGAAATATATCAGTCAAGTGTTCTTAAGGTTTGCTAAATCGCACATAGTAACGTTGTGATGACGGTTGTGATTTGATATATGGCGCTGCTTTAACGAATGTCTAATCTTGAAATTTTTAGATAAATATTTCAATAGATTTTCATTCAAAATCACCCCCTTCATCTTTCCTACTTTTACTGTAGAGAAGCCTCCCCACAGCATGACGCTGCCATCACCATTTATCACAGTTCCTTAGCCTTCACTGCTATTCGCTCGCTAACAGATTTCTACCAAGATTAAATGACACCCTGTCAGATCACATGAAATCCCAATTAAATACATTGAGGGTTGTGGTTTTAACTTGATGAAATGTGGAGAAGCTTGAAGGGTGTGTATACTTTCTGCAAGACGGTGTGTCTAGTTTTATCTATAAGAGGAATAGTCCAACTTCTACTGTGGTTGACAGTGTACTGTATTCTGCTGTGGTTAAAGATGGCTCATTTACTTGAGATTTAGCACTTTTTGGATATGTTGCCTTGGCCAAAAAGCCACTTCACCACTGCCAAAGGATGAGTAAGAAAGATTTTTTTTTTCTCTCCCCCCTTTTTTTTTTATTTTCTCCTCCAAACCCCGGCTTTGTTGGTGGATGAAGGCTGGAGTTGCCAAACTGCTCCCAATGTTTACCTTGGAACACAAATCAGTCAGGAAGTAGAAGTACAGCACTTTTTAAAAATGTACATATAGACTCCACTGGAACCGGCGAGCGCTAAAAGCAACCGAGACTTTCATATTCTTCCTTCAGTCCACAAAGAAATCCAGAAAATCAAATCGGCATTTGGACTGTGTGAAGTTAAGTTTACAATTTTAGCTGTAAACCAAGTCAGTTTAGCTGCAAACAACTGCCAGTGATGTTCACATTTACGCCAGTTTTCTCCGAAATCCTGAACCCGACTTGGATGTTTGTTTTTGCTCACAGAAAGCTGCCGTTTGTTTCTCAGGAATGTGAACGCTTCAACAACACGCTGGTTCCAGAAGTTTTTTTTGTTTGTTTGTTTCTTTTTTTATACCCCAAAACAGTTCAGTGAACAAAAACCCAACATAAAGCAATCCAGATGCGTTTTGGATTAGCAAAGAAACTTAGATGAATGTGTTAAACATGTGATGAGATGAGATCAACTACTATTTTATGCTGTTTTTATTTATTCATTTTGATTGTATTGTGTGATTATTTTTTTTTTACTTTGAAGAAATGTGTTTCCTTGTGTAATTAATTTACTCTGAAAACGGGGTATGTGGTATTGGCTCGGAAAGCTTTCCTCGTGTGTGAAAACCTCTTTCGTCCATGTTGTCGAGAATGTGTGCGAAAGCACGGAAAACCTATTTGTTGCACTGTCGTTCAGACCTCTCTACTTCTAATTGCTGATGTAAAAACGGCACATAGGAACGCTGGTTGGTTCAAATCTCCACGTAGGGGAAAACATTCAAAGTTGCATCCTCGATCAGATAAGAAACATTAAGACACGTTATTGCTGAAACAGCTGCCAGACACTTAGAAAATAATTTAATGGTGCACTTCTTTCCCCTACAGTGACATAAATGTACATTTAACTTCTCTTTATTCATTTACGGGAGCCGTTTTCTCCTACAATCCACTCTACGGTTCCATCATCTGTCCACATGGTGGCAGTGTTGGGCAAATTTGGATCACTTCAAACAACCTAATGCATGACATTTTTTTTTCCTCTCCCCAAAAACAAAAAGTGTCTCGACACCAACAATAAACGTGAATGTGCCCGGTTTGGAATGCAAGACGACCGGAGTCGGTGAGGAAACGCTGGCATGGACTCCACCGCCTCCGCATCAACGCAAAAGGGGGGACATACTGTAACCAACGTGCTGGTGTTTGTGCGACCTCCTGCCCCAATCCCTCCCCTGTGTTGGAGCACTGACGCTTTGTGAATGAATGGATGGTAATTTTACACCTGCCACATATTTTTCTTGTGACAACTCGATTTAGAACCACGATAACTATATTTTATTATTGGTTTATAGTGTTGTGGAATAAAGAAATGTGCGTTACGGTATCGCTTTTGTGTCCCAACGTTTCTATGTAGACCAATTGGATTGCAATAAGATAGAGGCACGTAACTGATGGATCAATATGTAGGACCAGTGCCTTAAAAGAATTGAAATGGTAGTTGCCTTTTAACGGAGCACAAAGATCACTATTTTGGTTTAATAGTGCCAAAATAGTGCTTCAACTATTTCTTTTTGCACAGTTTTCTCAAGATCAAGGGATCCAATCGGAGCCAGAAGTGGCTCTTTGAGCCTTCCACAAAATCTCTACTATAGCTATAACATGTAAATACATATGAATGTCAATTTTAGCAGTTTTACATGCAATAATTGTATCGAATTTACAGTTTTAGCTACTTTTCTTGTGATTAGGCTGGAAAGTTAGTGCAATTTTAATTTTTTTTTAAATTATTTTTATTGAAATTATGAGATGCATTCTAAACATTTTTCTACTCTGAACACTAGGAAGAGTTCACAACATTTAGTGGGTTCTCACTGATTTGACCCACGTCTGTTTGCTGGCTCCAGGTTACGCCAAGGCTCAGAAATTGCATTGTGTTTTATGTTCTAAGAATACAGTTAGAAAATAAGAGCAAATGTATTTTCGCACAGAATTTCTTGTTGCAAACTTACAAGAGTTCAGTAGGTTAGTGTTACAGTAATGCAGGTGATAAAAGGCAACAGCGGACGTGTACTACAAGTTCGATCTAGCTGGAATCTTTTCTCAGTCGGATATTTTTACTATTTGCTTGCCGATGTTCCCGCCTTTCATCATGGAGCAAAAAGCAACTGCAAGAAAAAGAGGAAAGAAAAAATGTTGAAAGCCCAACTAAAAATTACGACTGAATATATTTTTACTTGCGTACCTCCCATGTTTTCTATACCGTTCACCACCGTTTCCAACACCTGCAAAGAGGAGACAAAATGACGCCACGTGTCAACCAAGGAGGAGGGAGCACATTCCGACGGAGACGTCGTCTTTGGTACCTTGATTTGAGCTGATTTTACTAACTGGCTCAGCTCAAAGAGGGCAGCTTCCGCTTTACTCATGTAGCTGAGCACCATGAATCTCTCCCGGGTGATATTCCGACTTTGCAGGATTTCTTGCACCTTGTCGCTCAGAGGAGGAGGATACGGCACGTCCTTGTTGTACTGCGAGATCTGCCCGCAGAGGATCACGTGTCCTCCTTCGTTCATCTGCGGGCGAAGAGGCGGAAGGCGATGCGCTCGGTGAAGGCTGCGAGGCACGCCTGGCGTTAAAAGACGCACGCCTTACCTGCTCTATGATGGCGTCGCTGATGGCGCCTCCTACGTTGTCGAAGTAGACGTCGACGCCGGCGGGACAGGTCTCCTTGAGCCGTGCCGAGACGTCGCTGCTGCGATAGTTGATGGCTGCGGAGAAGCCCAGGTCTTCCACCAAAGCTTTGGACTTCTCGTCCGAACCGCAAATCCCAACCACCTTCGCACATCCATCCAGCCGGCCGATCTGGGAGACACACATTAGTACAAAGAACGTGGGAGGCTAATATCTTACTTAGGGCTGCACCTGACGATTGTTTTAGAAAATATTCTGACAATCGATTAATCTGATTTCTTTTTTTCATTCGACACATTCTGCAGATTTTTCATTTAACTACTTATAACAGCAATAACAGCATTGCTTAAGTGAGCACCTGGTCATTTGTGCCAAAGAATGAATTTGCAGGTAAAAAAAATATTTCAAGCATAAATATGTGAGAGGATCAGCACTTTCTGCTTTGTTTGACTATAAAGTTAAAGTTTATAGTGTGTTGTTCTTTCAGCAAATCTGTATACTCCAGTTAACAGTTAATTAGTTGACGATTCTTTCAGTAACTGATTAATCACTATTAATCGTTTCAGCCCTATTTTTACTTCCTACTCTGCTATGTGAACGTCTCAAGTAACCAGATGAGTTGAAGCCTCAATGGACCCAAAATCTAAAGGTTCGTGTGTGTACCTGTCCAGCTAGGGAGCCACAGGCGCCGGCTGCACCGCTGACCACCATCGTCTGATTGGCCCCTTTGATCACGTGGCCCTTCTCCCTGACCCCTAACAGCGCGGTGAGTCCCGTCATACCAACTGCTCCCAAAAAGTAGGAAAGATGGCCATCAACCATCTGTGAATCAACCTGTAAAAGGTATGGGATCCTCATGAACAGTGTCTTGTACAAATGAATTTTATGGGTAGACTGACACAATGTAGCGGCTAATTCTGAAGAGGAAGGAAACTGATAGATGACTTCATTTTTTTTCCCAAATCAACGTAAAAAAAACCCATTAGCTTGTATTTTTAGACAGGTTAAGTTGACTTATTACAGATTAGCATTTTTCAGGTTCTTTTGCTTGTTTTGTAATTTCTTTTTGGTGTCATTTACCTCCCTCTTCACAATTACATTTTGCATCGTGTAGGTCTATCACAGATAATCCTGAGAACTCCTGTATAAAGTTAATCGCTTCTTAAAGGCACTGTAACATACAGCTTTTTGCACACACAACCCAAGATGGAATCAAATCTTCATAACAAAAACAAATAGCTGTAAAACAACAACAACTTGTGAATAATATGCCATACCATCTGAAGGCCACCTCCCACCATAACTGCCTGGGTCTGCCACGGCCAGTTGAATGAAGTGACAACGTCTCCCTCGGTGAGAGCGCTGCAGCGGCTGCTTTCAACTACGCCAACACCGCCACCATCCACGCATTCAGACAGCTTCCATGCAGCCAGGTAATCAGCACCGGTGTCTTCATTCATTCTGCAGCGCTGAAAGAAACACATACATACCAACCAACCTATGGAGCAGTGGCTAAAGGTTATTAATAATGCTTATTTATGCCTTACTTCGTTACCATGTAAGGGTCGACTGAGAGGTAAAGCGTCCGAACAAGGACTTGTCCATCTTCCAGGTCGGATGTTAAATTGATCTGTTCCAGGCGGAAATTTTCGGGACTTGGCTCCCCGTTGTTACCTGCGCGTGCAAATGCAAAGCTCCAGTAAAAATAAAAAATAAAAATAAAAAAGTTTGCAGCATGCATGCAAAACTCTTAATAAGGTCGCTAGTTCTGTATAAACGTACCTGGTCGAGAGTTAAGAACGACTCGCTGCACTTGCATGTCTGTTGCAGCGCTTGCTCGGGTGACCTGACCTGACAGCCAATGAGAAGAGTCAAAGACAGGTCACGGTGTAAGAAAGAGAGATTTACAGTATAGCTTCACTTTTTAAAAGAACATCTAAAAAAAAAAAATTGCTGCTTGTGCAGAAAATTCTCACAAGTCTTTGTTGTACTTACAGGGGCGAGTCGATGTTTGTTCGAAGGTTAGCAAAACAGAGAGGAAACGAGGCGCATTCCGTCACAGGCAGCCGGAGGATGACCCGGGTAGAAATGACCAGAGAGCGGAGGGGGACTTTTCCTTTAAGGTCGGAAGTACTATCATATCCGGATCGTACGTCAGCGTGGCAGCCATATTGTGATTGGCATGCTTAGTTTGGGACTGGGAGAAAAACTAGTGGAAGTCCATTTATGTTGTATTACTGGCTACATTAAAAGTAAACCTTCCTATAGCAGTATCGCTATTATAGTATAGTGTCATATATATATATATATATATTTATATATATTTATATATAGCAGCTCTTCCAAACTTTACGCTGTATTTAGCCTTCCAAATGGTACACAGCATTCTGCTAGTCAAAATACCACACAAAGACACACTGTCTTTCCTTTAAACGTGTGTTTAAAGCATAATTTATACCTGAAAACTGATCCACAGCCACTAAGTAATGCATTCAAATGTTTCTGCCGCAGTTTTTATTATTCGATCAGTCCGATTTCCGCAGATTTTTATTGAAATTGCTGTGCATTTGCTACTTTTGTCTTATATTAACCCACATGTACTCCATAGAGTCTCACATGAAGGCATATGGAGGCTGTAAGACAATCGATAGTAGCATTAGGGTTGACAACCAGAAGCTGAGTACATGCTGCTTTGAAAGCCAGACTCCTTCATTTCAGATGTAAAATTAAGCAATCATCTTCATCAAAAATGTGGTTTACTGCAACCTGCAATGTTTGCAGCCTTATCTTTGCTTTTTTTCCCCGTTTAGTAGCCCCAAGGCCGATCCCATGGGAGGGAAATGTAGTTACTGTGTCTCTGACACATTGAGGGCAAACACTTACTGGATGCAGGTGCAGGTTTGGAATTTTTGCTGTTTTACTCTTTTATGGTGTCTTGTCTTATTGGTAATTTGGCTTGAAACTGGGATGATTTAACATTTTTGTACTGATGCCTTTATATATCCACAAAGTTTCTCAAGGGCAGGCAAACTGAAACAGCATATTAACTGGGTTAGTCTTACCTCCCTGTCCTCTATTAAAATACAGATGCTTTACCTGTTTTGCTAAGAAAATTAAATAACAAAACATCCCTCATTCATTTGCAGCTTGAACAGTTTTCATAACCTGATATGTTCCCAATGCCAGTTAAACTTTTAAGGCCTAATTTACTAATCACAAGCAGGAACAGATTTTCACGTTTGAACAATTATTAAGGATATACATTTGAAAAGGGTATAGAAGACAACAACTTGTCTTGTTTTCACTTGTACATCAATATCACCACAAGGAGTAGAGATACACAATGCTACACTGAACAGCGAAAGGCTTCTGTCAGCTCGTGGTGCCTTTTGCCACACAACACATATCAAATAAGAGCAAAAAATATATGAAACCGATCCTGCGTTTTTTTCTGCAATATAATTTTATTAGAAATACATTACAAATACAAATGCATCTTCATTTGTTCCAGTGGTGACAAAAGTAACTAGCTAATGCTAACTCCTAAATCTGACAGATCATCTTGTGGACGTAAGGGAAAATTATAACATAAAACACAATTCTTCTGCTGTGCTTGATTTGTACGGAATGTCAAACTTAGATATGGGGACGACGCCACATCTGATTTGAACTTTTGCTTGTTAAAAGTTGGTTAAGTTGAATTTATTGATCTTAGGAATCAATCACTATTAGCTAAACGCTATTAGTGACACAAGCAGATAATATATACCATACTGCCAAAAGTATTTTCTCCTCTGACTTCACACACATGAAATACATTTCATTCCATATGGCTTAATGGGATGTTGGTGCACTCTATGCATTTATACCAGCTTCAACTATTCTGGAAAGGGTTTTCGCAAGGCTAAAGAATATATTTATGGTCACTTCTGTTTGATTAGAAGTGTATTTGTGAGCAATCCATCCATAACTCTGCTGTCAGACTGCCTGTCCTTAATTTAAACTAAATTTATGCTGAAACCAAAAATCAATTATGATTTGATTTGCAGTCATATAATTGTTCCTGACAATAAACATAAAAATAGACAGACAATACAGAGACTCCTTCCTGTACTGAAGATTTCCACTGAAGGATAATCTATAAGAGTTCCCCTGCTGCCTGCCAGTGGCTTCAATTATTGAAGCTTGTCCATACCAGTGAGTAAACAGGTCACACATGCACACTGAATCCCAGATAGAGCAATGTTACTGTAAAAACAGATCCTATTCACATCGATGGTCACATTTTCAGGGGTTTCAGAGTTTCTTATGTTAACTCAGTTAAACTTATTTCCGAAGTCACACTTGTCTTAAAGAAAAGGACAAAAATAACAACAAAGTCTCATTATTAAAATTGTAGAGTTTTGGGAAGGTTGGCCAGCAGATGTATGCATGTCTGAAGGGCTTTGTTTTATACCGATGACCCTTAATTAGTTGAATCTTACATGATAGAGCAACAGAAAGCAGCTCTTAATTGTAAATACTTGATTCTAATGTAAAAAACAAACAAACAATATAACAATATAAACTTTAATTTACATTGAAACACTTTTACTCTAATAACCACTAAACAAATGTAATTGCTTTCCAGATCATATATTCAGTGTTCAGAATGAAATTTAATCTCAGTATTAATCAATCTCTTCTGTTAAGGCCTCAGAAGTTTGTTAGAGAAAAATCAACCAATAGTATCCTGGAAATAGCAGACAGGTCAATGAGAAAGCTGCAGAAAAGGTTAAAGTGGAGTTGGGTTTGGTTAACACACAATATCTCAAACTTTCAACATATCACAAAGCCCTATTAAACTCAACATCCAAAAATGAAATGATCAATCAATGCCAGTTTGCTTACTGCAAAGCTGCTAAGAGTCAGAAATGTAGCAAAACCAATGAGCTGGGCAAGAAAAGCATTAATCAGAGAAACAAAAAAATGGCAACTAGAGAGAAGCTGGAGAATTAAGTCGAGAATTAAGCCCTTGTTAAAAGAACATCATAAGACGTGTTCATTTAACACTTCTTAATTTGACACAGTCAACAGGTGGAAGAACAAAGAATGACCTGTAAACAATTCAAATTCAAAAATACTTTATTGATCCCAAAGGGAAATTAAATGCTGTTGTAACTCATATTAATTAAAGATTCTTCAAAAAGTTATTGTACATGGTGATGGCTATGGGTAGGAAAGCAGTTTGTACTACAACTTAAACTAAAAACTATTCACTTTATGCATTAGTTTGTGTTGGTCTGTCATATAAAATTGTGATGAGGTACTTTAAAGTTTGTGTTTGGATTATGACAAAATGTGGAAGAGTGTGAATACTTGAGCAAGGCATTGTATCACTGAACTGTCAATCACAAAAAACTATATTTCACATAAATCCCCAAACTCATTAAGTAAAACTGAAGCGTTGCAGCATTAAATGACTTTTCCCCAGCCATCTAATTCTGTTTTCTGACACTCCAGGCATAAATTAAAAAGTTTTCTATGCTTATGGTATTCTTTTATCTCCTCCTCTACTAATGGGGATGACAAAAGTGAATAAGACTGATACAGTTTAGTGTCGACATAATAGGAACCGAGAGGCTTTGCACGTGCTGCGACACCCTCAAGATTCCTTCACTACCATTCTAAAAATAGAGCACCATGCAGCTGCAAGGATGCTCTGCTGCATCTTCTCTGAAATATATAACCTCCAGTGCTGTATAATAGTGTTCTTTGTGAGTGAAAGAGTGTTTTCACAGGGTGAGTGTATGCACACACATTTCTGATTATATATAGAGACTGACACTATGATGATTACTGCACAGGGTTGCAATAAAAGGGGTGTTAGCTGTAATCATTAGGTCTCTCTTAGAAGGTCTCAGATTCATTTTGCCCTCCCATTTCTTCATTCAGCACTCTGGATTCTGATTTAAATTCCCAAACAATAGTGCAAGAGACTCGCCTCATCCATTATACATGAGAGGAATTGGAAACCTCTCAGTCTGACTATTAAAGGAACCTCTGTCTGTGTTGAGTTGTGTGAGGTTTCCATTGTGCTTCATATATGTCTGGGGAGAACAGTACGGTAGAGATGCAGGTGTGTGACGAGGCAGCAGGGAGACACACACACAGCAGAGAAAAATGGAAAAGGAAAAGGCTGGGCAGGCGGGCGGATATAAAATTCGCCCCGCATGCTCTCGGACATGTGATAGAGGTTTTAAGGAGAAACGCGTCCAGGAGGGGGGGTTTCTGAGCAGGAAGAGGAACGCACATAGACAAATTGGGGACATATTAACAATGAAAGCTGGAGTAAACTTGGGGAAACTGAAACAGATGGAGAGCTCAGTCAGCACAATGGAGATGTGAAAGATAAACGAGACAGTCTTATCTCTGTCTGGTGGAAAAAAAATAACAATTCAGAGCCAAATAGTAAAACTAACATCTTTCAATTACTTAACGCCTCAAGAGCATATATGTATCTATTCAATCTAACTTGCAATCTGTGATTCACAAATGCTTTAACAGATAAAAGTCCTATAAAAATACTAGAAACGGTAGACTGAGTAGGAAAGGGAAGTTAGATGAAACAGATTAAAGTTTAGTGCCCTGGATTTGGTTCAGATTTGACTTTCTAAAATTGATGGAACAGCCAGGACTGTTGGAAAGAAACATTTAACTGTAAAACTTAACTTTGCAGTTAAGATACACAATATATTATTTCTCATTCTGACATTAAAAAAAATAAGAGTAAACTTTTCATGTTTCAGAAAAATTTTGGATTTGAAATAAAAAATATTTTATTTGTTAAATGCCAGAATAATGAGCAACAGGAGCACTAGAGATGCTCAAGTGCACAAGATTTAAAATTGAGGTTCAAATACATGTCTGAAATATTTCATGGAATTACCTTTTGAATTTTATGACTTGGATCAAATGTTTTCGGCTTGCTTTGACAAGCTGCTCACAACAATTTGCTTGAAATTAGCTTAGTTATCTTATAAGGTCTAAAAGCAATAATTTATTGATCCCAATCAATAGCAGCCAATCAATAATTACGTTTTATTGATGTGAGTATTACATAGTTTGGGTACAGACAGTGTGAACTACTGCAACATTCTGTTAATAGTTGAAATAATCATTTCAGCAAAATTATGTACTTTTCATCAAGTTTCTGATCATGTTCATGTGACTGGAGAAAAACAGCAAACATATTACATAATAAGGTTTATGATAGAACAATTGGGAAAAAGCACAGTGGTGGAGGGGTGATGGTTTGAGTTGAAGTTACACAACCTAGACATCCAGCTGTTGTTCAATCATCTGTGAGCTCCTCTGTTGTACTCTGGAGTCTAATTAGGCCTGAAAGCAGGTCTGGACATTAATAAAAGTGATAATCTGCAATTGGACCCATGTAGGAGCTATCCAAAAATGAATGTCTACAGCCTCAGCTTCCTATAAAACACATAATCTCTAAATTACGGTAAAAAAAAAAAAAAAAAAGCAACAGTGAGAACAATTATGTTTTTATTGTATAAGTAAAATGAGTCAGACTCACTAAAAAACACTTGACCTCTTAACTATTTGCAAGAATCTTCTCTATTTCTGTCAAAGAGCTGCACATCTTTTAAATAATTTAGACAGAAGTATGAAGTACCAAAAACAAAAAAAATAGCAGAACTATGCCAAATTCTAAGTGTTTTCTTTTTATCCATATTTGCTTTCTGTTTACAAACATAAAAACCAATAACATTTGTATTCCCATCCCTCTTTATCAGTTGTTTGGCTTCTGTCACTAATAGTTTTTAAGTTTCTCCGCTGCTGTTCGCACTCACTTTTTCTGAGTTGTCTTTCATGTGTCATGTGCAGATTACCTAATTACATTCTTATGCAATGCAATATGCTTCAAGCAATCGCTCCATTCAGGAAAAGGAAGGAGAAACTCGTCTTGTTCTGAATATCATTAGAAGTGATACCTCCCTTGGGTGTTTGTTCACCATAAACAAGAAGCTGCTAAAAAAAGAAGTTCCTCATTCTTAATACACCTTAATCGAATCTTCCTCTCAGAAGCTCTAATTGAATCGTGTCTCTTACAAACACACACATGCAGAGCAGCATCTGTGCACTAATGTGCACAGTAAGGGTGTTGAGGACCTGTTGAGAGGCTTGTCGCATGACTTAGGGGGTCGATGGGACTTAATGGGTCTCCTGAAAGTGCAATGCATTATGGGATATTTGATCAGGGAGCGGGTGGAAATGTCAGCATGCTTATGACCGAAAGCAGCAACCATATCACACGAAGAGTTGAGTTATTCAGTCAGTTCTTACATAGGTGGCCATAAGTGTAAAGTAATTTAATATTTAGATAAATTTCAACAGGAAAATCAAACTCGACCGACTTGTTTACTGCACCAATATTGAAGAGTTGCTGCATAGAATACATAATAAATTAGCTTAATTAAGTAATTGTGGTCTTTATTAGGCATTTGAATTGAAACAAAAAAAAAAAAAACACACTGACTGGACCACAAGCAGATTAAGCATCAGATTAACAATTCATAGTTTCATAGAAAATAAAAGTGGGTCATTGTTTTTGTGACTGAGCTGCTATCATGTTTGTGTCTTCTTTTGGATTTTATTTATCATAGAAAGTACACCTGCCTCAGATTTTCAGTGTAGCTGTTTTTCTTTCGAGGAAAAGGTAATTTACTAAGCAATTTAATGGCAAGTACTCCTGGCATTAATTTAGAGTTCTCTTTGTTTTTTTTCAATCATCAAAAGTACACCTGGTGCAGTTTTTCCTTGTGTGTGTTTTGCAGTTCTTCCCGGAACTGAATGATTTCTGGTTAATTGCTATAATGACCTATATGCACTGCCTTTGATTTTCTGCTCCATTAAAAGTGTTCAGTGTTTATGTGTGTTTGTTGTTCCTCCCCATTGAAACAATTTTTGGATCTGTGATTTTAGGGACTTGTTCTTCTCCACTGTCACCACATTCTTGATTATGAGGAGGGACTGCTTGAAAGCTAAAAACTAAAAGCAAGCAACCGGGTTTCCTAAGATAGGTATCTTTTAACCAGCTGTTCTGTTTGATTGTATTTACCTGTTTTATTCACTTCTGATTTGTGTGATTGTTACTTTAGCCAAGTCTTTGTGACTAAAAAGATTTCTGAGCTCAATGGGACTTTAATAATGGTATATATGGAAAATATAAACAAAGTGTAACAATATTCTTTTTATGTCTGTATTAGAGCCATAATGGCCAGAACCAATAAAGTACTTATGACCTAGACACTGTATCTGCATAATTGCAAAATGTCTTTAGCCAAAAAATACAGATAAAACTTTAAATATTCTGAAATCCACAATATTGTTCCACCTGGGTGACTTGTAATACACACTTGTGCATTTGTGTTAAGTGGTCTTCATAATCAGCAAGTTAAATTTGCCATTTGTTTTGTAGAATGACAGTAATTTGAAAATGAATAGGCTCAATTTCAGAGTGAAAAAAAACAAAAACCAGAGCACAGCTGGAACCCTCATTTTCTCAAACTGCAATCAACCAAATTCAACCTCATTCAGCGGATTTAAAGCAATAATTACTGCTTAATTAAAGCAGAGAGGATAAAACAAAACAGAGAATAGGATAAATGTCTTACAATGATTTTCTATACATGAAGATACAGGTCACACAAATATGGAAGTGTTTATAAACAAATATTTTAAAATAAATAGAAAGAAGTCTGCACATGAACATGCTTTTTTTTTAAAATCAAATATGACCAAGTGGAAAGCAGAACAAAAAAGTTACGTAACGCTCTCAGGTTTGTGACTGCAGACCAACAACAAAGTCAGCCAGGTGGCTGACCTGCATAAACTAAGACATAATATTTCATTTGCATCCCTCTGTTAAAGCCAGCCCTTTCATCTCGCATGCCATTTTTCACACCCTCACAGTTTCATGAACCCCGTTGTCCTCCACCATTCATCCGAACCACGACACAGCTCTCCTCTGAGGCAGATCAAAGCGCTTGTTTTCTCACTCGGGAAAACTGAATTTAGGTGTGTAAATAAGATGTAACCTCTCTCTTGTCTTGGCTGATCTGTTTCATATTCGCAGAGACATAAATGTGCATAAAATTACACAGATTATGCCAAGCCCTCTTGAGTGTTTTCATTCTATGGCTAAAATTTTTTTGTAATTCACATTAGCTTGTTTTCTCAAATGAGCCTCCGTATGAAGGCAAGCACTTTCTAATTGCTTGATATAATAATCCTGATGAGTGCTTTTTAATCTGGTACAACATGCTGACATAACAGTGGGAATGGCAGTCTCAGTATTCCCACCACTTTCCTGCAGCATTAAATCTATTAAAAACTATTTAGAGGACTGGAGATAAAACTCTGCAGACCAAACCACAAACTCCAGGGCTGGTAAGTAAAGCCAGCATGCATGTGCCAAACTCTTTAATTAATGAAGTGAGCCAATCCTGACAGGCTCTCTTGTTAAAATCACTATTAATATGTGTAATGCCAGGATGAACTTAAAAGCAAAAAATACAAGTGACTTTCGCCTCAATTACCTAGACCAGTTATGTAAGACAGAACAATCTCAAAGCTTTAAAGTGACAGTCCATATATAACTATGTATGTTTTTTTTTTTTCATTATTATGTTAGATGTTTTAAATGCCTAATGCTAGTAGACGTGGTGTAGACATGAAACCTTTTGCCAATTTGATATTGGGTTTGTGTCTTGATACTCATGGGACGAAATCTGGACAAGATTTTATGCTACAATGTTTAAAACTACCAATCAGAGTGGCTTAACTTTTAAATATGTCTGTTTACATCCATCTTGAAAACCTCTCCAGTTCATTCTGGTAAATCCAAAAACTCTCAGAATGTGTTTGTCTTGATGTTTTCTTCAGATAAGACCAGAAAAAAAACAAAATGAAGAGCTAAATATCTCTGCAGACCAGATGCCACCTCCACTGATTTATTTCAATACAAGGGAGCAGCAGTTTTCCTCCAAAGTCCTCCTGGTAACAAAATGGGGTATACATAGTTTTCAAAGCTTATCTTAGGGACAAAGCAGTTGGTCAGTAATCTCCTCACTTTGCAAAAATAGTGAAAAGAAAAGGCTCACTAAGGTACAGGTACCACATTATTCAGTCAGTTTATGTTAGGCTAGTGATTTCCAACTCTGGTCCTCAAGACTTGAATTACTGTGTGGGGATTTGGGGAATATAAAAATGCACTTTAGAGCTGCTTTGCTCATTACAAAAATGAGAAATAAATAAGGTGAGATATTTACACTATACAAATGTGTTACTTTTAAAGTTAAACATAAAAAATATGGATCTTGTCAAATTCAAAGCTGGTCAAATAATGTAGAGAGCAATAAATAATCAGATACTACAAATATTTAAAAATATATATATTTATTAATTTTTTTTCCAAAAGGAAGGAGGGTAAGTTAAGAGAAAATCTGCATTTTAGAAAACATAATGCATGTACAATAATGAAGAGCATGTCCAGTGGAGTGAATTTGTGAAACAGCATAGGATAGGAAAATGTTTTGATTTTTGTTGTTTCACTAAAGATTAATGCCGTTGTGTGGATATCTTATAGGAGATTGTAGATAATAAGCAACATGCAGACTATATAATAATATACTAATTGTACAGATGTGCTTCTGAAAGTGTAGAAATTATGACAATAAGGTAAAGTTAAGTCTCTAATGAGTAAATAAGTGCCTGTGAAATTAATAGAAGACAGAATTAAGTGTCAGTATCTTTGCAGATTAAACTCAGATTTCCTGAGCGATTATAAGACTCAAATGATCTATGAATGCAGTGCCATGAAATATTCATAACCCTTGAGTTATTTTTTTGTTGTTGTTTGTTTTTTCACATTTAGACAGATATTTCATTGGGATTTTATATAATTAACCAGCCAAAAGTTTGGTATATAAGTAAAAAGCAGGGGAAATGAACAAATCTACAAAATGTGGACTACAAGCATGTTCAGTTCCCTTTAGAACCACTTTCTTCTGCAGCTCCAGGTCTTTTGTGAAGGTCTCTACCAGCTTTTCATTTCTGGAGACTTATTTGCCTCTTATGTGTTGTAAAATACCTCAAATTTAGTCAAATTTGATTGTACGCATGTGTGAGCATCAATTTTCAAGTCTTTGGTGTAGAGTCTCTGGTCGGGACTTTGACTAGGCCATTCTAACATATGAGTATGTTAGAATGTGACTCTGGCTTTATGTTCAGGGGATACAAATACAAATGCACGTCACACTTTCCAGATGACTAGTTTTAAACATTTGGAAAACCATCTCACATCCACTTCACAGTTATCCACCACCTTAGCAATGCTGCTCAATCACATATGAATAAATTGCATTGAAGTTGGTGAGACTGTGAACACCTGCTCTGTGAGAGCAACTTGTTAGCTGAATGCATCAAAGTGGCGCACAGACTCCACGCAGCCCTGAAGGCGCATAGATAAAACCAAATATGGGATTTGCTACGTGACACACAGACAGAGGGAATGACGTAATATCACATCAGCCCACATGTGTGGATGTTGGACTTTGCACAGCTGAAGGTCATTCATCGACAGAATTACATATCACATCGATCCTGTTATGAACTCCCCCTCTGCTTGATATTTTATATTTTGTCCTCATTCTAGATCGAGGCTATCCCGTCTGTCATACATGAACACACAGCCACACGTGCTTCGCAGCTCCAACTCAAAGTAGCGCAGCGCGGGATGGATGCCTCCTGTAGAGATGCAGGTCCTTCCCCTGCGTGCTGTCGGACGTACTTTCTGCTAAATATGAATTATTTGTGTCTTTTATTAAAAACACTGACCGGGTTCAGACGGGTTTCTCGTCCGTCCTGGCTCCTTTTGTGAATTTACAACCTCTGCAGTCCCTCTCTGTGCCCGACTCAGGCAACTGACAGAGGAAGGTGGTCAGCGCACGACGGCGTTGATTTTAGGTGATTGATTAATTGATAGAGGGATGTGAAAGGCAGCCCCCGTTAGCCTAGATAGGGTATCTTCTAAGTAAGAATGCAAAAGGGTTCCTGCGAGTCCTCGCTTTGCCTCTGCATGACTTTGGTTATACAATGATGCCTCCTCATTCAGAACAACATGGAAAGGCAAGCATCCTCTTCCTCCCCATTCAGACTGACTAAGCCTCAGCCTCAACAGAGTAAAAAGAGGCATCTACGTGTTTCTATTGCAAATGCAGTGGGGAGACAGCGCTGAGAGATTTAAAGCACTTGTCCGATCAGCCGCACGCCCAGGGGCTACAGACGGGACAAAGCGCACGGAGCGTCTATGCGCATTGCAAGGCAGGCTGACTAAACCCCCGGATAGCGCAGTGGTCATTCATCAAGTCACCCGACTGTCACACCTGCATGCATGGCCACACACACCAAAAAGAAAAAGGAAAAAAAATTAAAGAAGAAGAAGAAGAAGAAGCCTCCCGAGAGGTGCAATCAGAAACAATTAAAGGTGGACACCTCCGAGGATTGCTCACCTAACTTTTGCTGCCACAGAAGATATCGCATCGTTTCTCAGATTCTTCCTTTTGGACACGGCAGTTCCCATGCTGACATGGAAACGACGCAGGCGGGAAAAGTGGTCATTCCAAACGCTCGGAGGAATGCGACAAGGACGAGACGAGCGAGCTAAAAACAGAAAAGTTGGAAGCAAATCCGGGAGCTGGTGGGTTTTACACACGCGTCCGCAGAGCGAAGAGACGGACGGTGGACTCCTCTCTGCTCTCCGCTTGTCTCTCTGGGTTTGAGCACGTACTTGGGGTAGCTCAACAGCTGTGGCTTAAAATACACACGCAGGCACCCCACTCTGCTCTCTCTCTCCCTCCCTCTCTCTCTCTTTCATTGATCCTGAATCCACTCAGAGGACTGGAGGTTTTGGCGATATCAGCATCATTCCCACGAAGAGAAAAGGCGCATGGGGAGAACTGGTATCATTTACTTGGGATTTATTTAGTTTTCTGTTTCTGTATGTAGTGATTTTTTTTAGGATGTTATGTAATCGGTCATTTGGGTTAAAGCCACCCCTCCCATTCGTTCCCCGTCTCACAGACTCAGATACGTTGGAATGGACTCTTATGAACAGAGACAGACAACAGAAGGAGCAATGCAGTTTCTCTTTGAGCATCAAATATGACACTTGCAGAATTTTCTTCCTGCGGCTGAATTTTATCTACAAGCCATCATTCCGGTGATGATGAAAACGAGAACATACATTTCACATAGACAATTTAGTTACAGTGTGTCATATATAATAATAATAATAATAATAATAATAATAATAATAATAATAATAGGTATTATTATTATTATTATTTCATTTATTATTAATACCTATGCCAATTTGTAAAAATGTTAAGTTAGGACTTTCCAACTCATTCAGAGTAACGTTGTGACCATTCAGCCTGTGGCCATGCATTGGTGTTTTACTCATTATTTATTAATTTATGTTTTGATTAAAGAAGGTTATTAAGGTGGTTTTTGTGAACTGAATATAATGTAAAGGGGATGGAGGTCTTCTCTTGGGAGGGCCAGTGGGATGGCCACCCATTTTTCAGGGCGACAGACCCATCTACCACCCCTAAGGGTCCTGGTTGAGAGATACAGTCAGGCTCACCTCAACACACGGCTCTGGCTCTGGACCCAGTGTCCACAAGTGTGGTTGGGCACTCTTCCACTTTGGAGTTACCATCACTGAACTCAAGCAGGAGGCTTGAGTTATTGCCTGCCATCTTGATGCCTGTATAGAGATTGGTGCACTGTCTGCAGCTCTCTCTCTTCACCATCTATTGTGGTGAAGAGAGAGAGCTGAGCTAAGTTCTTTATTTAACAGCCAATCTACATTCCTACCCTCATCTGTCGTCATGAACTCTGGGTAGCAACCAAAAGAACAAACTCAGGGATACAATCAGATGACATGAGTTTCCTGCGCTTGGTGTCCAGGCTCTCGCTTAGAGACAGGGTGAGAAGCTCAGAGCAAAGCTGCTTCTCCTCCACATCAAGAGGAGTCTCAAGGGCAACAAGGAAGAGATAAGAGAGGTCGAGGTGGCTCAGGCATCTGGTTTGGATGCCTCCTGGTCTCTGCCTTGTGAGGTGTTCTTAGTATGTCCAGCTGAAGGCTCAGGACATGTTTCAAGGTGTTATGAATCATGATATGCTTCACTTCTGCGTCACTCTCTCTCATGTTGCTAATCGAGTCTTTCCTGCTAACCTGTCTCTTGCCTGCTTTCACCTGCTCCCTTCACTACTTAATTTCCCCTCTGCCATCTCTGCTGGATTATGTGAATTGTGTGAATAGTATTCCATTCAGTCCTTGCCCTGTTTGCCCTTTAGTGTCTGATCTCGTTCCCACATTATTCTCATCCTGCCCATGATGGATTAGGTCTACTCCGGCTCATGTGATATCTGCTCCCGACCCTCGATATAGACACTGACCAAGGATCCCAGCCTTGGCCCTTTGCTAAGTATTCTGTCATCTGCCTCTTCATGGATGACCAACGCCTTTTTCGGCTGCTTTGTTACACCTCGCCATTCCCCCAGAGGAGTTGGCCCAAGTGAGTAGGAATAAGGGAGTCTGAGCCTCTGCTTAAGCTGCTTACTTACCTTGGATTAAGTGGAAGGTAGTCGTTGGATAAAAATTGCAATGTGCACCATGCTGACAAAAATCAGCATAAAACATTGGAACAAGTTGGAAAAACCTGAAATAGAGAAAGTTTTATGGGTAATAATCAATTACATATTTCTATGTTCCCCCAACATTTAGATTTTTTTTGTTCAATTTGGAAATTATTCTAACTTGGCGTAATTACAAAAGGTAAAAAATGACCAGCAAAAATAAAACAGGTAGTTATGTATTTCAGGTACTAGAGCAGAGTTCACAGTATGGTTGAGCAAAAGCAGACACTTTGCATATAATATAAACAAATTTGATGCAAATTATTCAATAAAACATCTGATGCCAGTGGGAGTACTTGTAGAAAACTGCAGGTCATCAAATTTTGGGGGGAATATTTTCACACAGCTAGGTATCCACTCGTCATGTTCTACTTTCATGAGATTACATTGGGAAGATAAGTCATTATAGCTTATTACGTGTTCAGAACCCAGAAAGGACCTGGGTCTGCATCCAGATTAGTTAGTAGAAGCACATCAGATGCCTTTTGTCTGTGGAGGAGCTGTGGCTCGATCCTGCTCCTCCTGAACATTAATTCAGAACCCAGTGGCCATACAAAACGTGCTCATATCCGTGATTTAATCTTTTCGTTCATAATTCATTTCTCAAGACCACAGGTAAGGGTCGTGACTTTTGCTCTTTCTTCACCACAACAGACCAGAAGAAACCTTATATTACTACAGACTGCACCCCAAACAGTCTCTCCCGCATCAATCATTCAGGAATACGACACCAAGAAACTTGAATTGCTTTGCTTTTATGCAGGTGAAAATCATAGATTTGAACTGAGACAAGAGAAACCAGAATTTTGCTTAAAATACTGTTAGACAGAATATTTTCCATTGTTAATGCAATGAAAAGAATAAACTTTTTAATGCTTCAATTCAGGAAAAACAACCTCTGAGTAATAAAAAAGCAAAAATAGTTGCAGAACTCAATAGTGCTGTCATTTGACGTATTTACACAAAGTTGTTCTCTTCGGCACTGTTTAATGTACTCTACAAAACCTTTGCAGCAGCGCCTATCGATTGATTTGTTGCTAATTTAAAGACATGTGTTTGCTAAAACCCATTAGCATTGCAGACTTTGAAGACATTTAATGTTTCCTCACAGATTGATGTTTGTCATTGTGGTGTTTGCACACACTCCTATGTACGGCACATGCATGCATACGTTATTTAAACGGACGTAAGCTCTTGCTGTTGTGGAATCAGCCGTTAGCCTTCAAAAAACATATCAATCAATTTGCAATCCGCAGGTCATTTCTCCAGCAACTCAAATGTGCAAAGTGTCCTTGTTGTTGTTATTGTTGTTGGGGTTTCTTTCTTCGTCTTCACTTTGCGTCCTTGTCCTGCACGTACACGCAGATGGTCACTGTCACACACCCACACACAATAAGACAAAAGGAATGAGAATCGATAAATAAAGTAAAGCACCGCTGGGCTGGTGTGAGCTGCTGTAACCCATTAGGCAGTAAATAATTCCAGGCATCTCTGACTAGACTGAGGAAGAGTGTGCGGGCGGACTGTAGATGAGCACAACAGGAGGAGGTATAAATGTTTGGAAAATACATTACATAAAAAAAATTCCTGCTTCAGGAAAAGTGATGGAAATAAACATTATGAACAGACAAGGGAGATTTCAAGCATAAATGTGCAACATGTTCTTCTAAAATATCACCCGTGCCAGTAGGATTTAACAGTGCAGAAACTGGGAAAGGAAAGTGCTAAAAAATACAAATAAGAGGCAATAAAATGTGCAGGATGTGGGAAAAGCCTTATGCAGTCATAAATCCACATCTGCCGCGGGTAATAGTGTCTCTGCTGACCCTGAGACACCCTCCATTTGATTGATTGTGAAACAGATCAATATTTGAGTCGGTTACAGCAGCAGTCCACCAAGTGGTCCGACGGTTTGAAGGGACCACGTAAACCCCAGTCTCAAATGAGTCAATCTATTTTTTTTGTTTTTTGCATTTGTTCAGAAAACATCTGCTAAGTATGACAGTGGTAATGTGAACACAGTGCAGTAGATGTGAAAACTGAGTGATTGCAACTTGTGACGTGACTTTCAGTGAGTGCAGACATGGCAGTCCTTGCCATCCCAATCCATAAAGTGTTTTCATCGCAAGCGTTTAGTGCAACATTTTAGACTTGCAGAGGATGACTCATGCTAAAATTGGTCATTCCTACTGGGATGCCCAAAAGGCTGTTGTGGTCTGCAGAGGAATTGCATTCGATATACTGCAGATGGGCTCTCAGAAAAGGGACATTTTCCACATTTCACAACCATTGCCAAGACCTTTAAAGAAGGTCTTCATCATGACTTTATGCTGAGGTAGAATATCCTTTTTATTCCACAGATGGTGTGCATTATTGTCAAAACAAGTACTGATAGTGACTAAATGCAGTTAATTTAGATGTATGTCAAGTAACGTAATCGCTGCAAGGAGCACTGATTTGTTAAGCACTTGCTTAAGAGTCAGAGAGTAATGGATTAGCAAAACAGAGAAACACTCAGCAACATTAAAGAAGTTCTGCAGCAGCCAAATATTGTACAGGCTTAGTCAACCTTCAGGTCCAATTACAATGTTTTGTCCCATGCACTCTTCCCACCAAATGTTATTGAAAGTCTCAGCAACCTTCATTTTGTTTTATATTCCTGCGCCTTCAGTGAAACTAAAACCCAACTTACCCAGCTAGATTAGTTTTTGTACTATTAACAGTTTTATTTCAGATTAAGACAACCTATATTGAACCCACTGGGGTGTTCAGAGGTCATTTCAAGAAAAGAAAATCCAGACTTTTCTACATATCAAGTCAAGATTCGGTTCCTACAGAGGGGCACCACAACAATCTGAAATAATAATCCAAAGAAATTATCTTTTTGTCAGTTTTATTGTTGCAGTTCACTGTTGGCTAAGCTGATGGACCAGCAGACCCAGCAAGCAACAGTTTTCTCCTCCTATCAAACATTCAAATTTGCCTGCAAACTTGAGGTAACAAGAATATTCTGATTTACTTTGGCACAGAAACTACATTTTGCCATCCATGAGACACTAAGCAAGGAATTTCTGGATCCGCTATAGGGATGTTTTAACTGTTTGGGGGATAGGAATGATTTATGCATGAGTTGATAGGATGTGGTGGGTTGCTGTAATCTCAAAAGTGGATTAAGACTAAACGCTAGAAAAGCTTTAATTAAGACATTTATAAATTATGATAACCACCCAAGGCATTATTAATAACATTTAACTCTTAAAAATCCTGGTTCTTTTAAGTATTCTTATTTAATTTAATGAGAATTATGTAGAGAGTTAACGGATTACGCTGCCCAGTGTTAATTAACTTTGATAGTGCGTTAAAAGCACATTTATAGGTTCATTTGCTGTATTTGACTACTTAATTAAGTGACACACTCATGATATGTAGAAAGAATATCATCATAGATTTAAAGGGAAAGTTTTTTTCTTAAAAAAAAAATCAGCCTTATGGTTGAGAGATACAGTCAGGCCTTATCATTTGCATCATTTATTTTTTCTATGTTAAAATAGTCAGAAAAACTTATGACATATAGTTCCCAGTGAGTAGAAACGTTAGCAGCGCCAAAAGTACAGACTGGGTCATGAGTCATAATCTTAGTCACAGAGCTGTTATTTATCTCTTATGTTAATACTGTTTTTTCTGGGTCTATATTGATTAAATATAATATTTCTTACAAGCAAAAACATTATACAGCCAATATGCTGTATAAAAAAACAATTTAAAGGATTTTTATTTAGATAAAAAAACATTTTCTATTATCAAAGTAAAATACAGCACATTGCAAAGACAGTGCTTTGAAAAAAATCACTTAATACTTATTCGCATTGCTTTTGCTTCTGCTTTTTTGTCACAATTTCATGTTTCAGATTGTTTCAGATTAAGACAACCTACAAAGCACAAAGTGAAATTTAAAATGTTCAAATGACAATTTGAACATTTTGAATACAACCAAATTATCTAAACCAATCTGTGCCACAATGTCACTGGCCGTCTAAATCAAGCTAGCCTTCTGTGCAACAACTGAGAATGAGACTTTTACATTAAGACTTTGAGCTGAACGGTCTGTTAGTGGCAATGTTATATCCTTATTAGACTTAGTCAGGACTTTGACTGGGCCACTCTGGAACGGATCATGAAGAAGCAAAGCAGCCCCAGATCATCATACTGCCACCATCATGTTTGACTGTTGCTATAATGTTGAATTTTTTGAAATGCTGTTTTAGTTTAATAAAATACAGGGAACTGTTACTGCTCCAGAATATCATAGGACCACCAGCATGAAGATTATGATGGTGGCAGCATCAAGCTGTTGTTACGCTTTTCCTCAGTAGGGGCAGGAATGCTTGTCTGACTTGATCAAATTAAATGATAGAATTAGATATCAAGAGAAACCTTGTAGAAAATTGTGGCAAAACACTTGGGATTGGGACAAAGACTGGCATTCTAGTTGGACAACAAGCGTCAATATGCATCCAAAACTTTAGTACTTCACATCAAAGCCATGCATTGTAATGGAGTCAATAATTTAAAAATTGAAAATTGAATATCTGTGGTAAAACGTTATGTTAACTTGCTGTTAAAACCTTGCTTCTGAAATGTATTTGTGAGATTCTTCTATAAGGAATCTTCTTAGATTGGATGAATACACATGCATGACACACATTCCAGAGTTTTACTTGTAAAACATGTGAAAATCACCCTTTAAATTCCACTTCTCAAATAAAATTAAAACAAAATCCCTTAAAGCTTCAGCATTATTTAAAGTAAAAAGTTTCAAGAACAATGTGTAATTTTGCAAGGTAACCAGAAGTCAGTGGCAAAAACATAGTGAACAAATGGTATCAAGAAAATCTTATGGCTTTGGTTCAGGCATTCGTGTGTCTCCCTCAGAAAGACCTTCAATGACATTGTCAGATCCATCATTAAACTAAAAGTATGATTTGCTCAAGCCCTCACTAATGCGGCTTCCATCAGCCTGAGCCGCACTCAGGTTTCAGTTCATAAATTGTGTATAAAAGATGGATTTACTCATTCAATGTCAAAGGTGCCACCGGTGCAGAAGAGCTAGAAAATACAAAACAAAAGCACTGATGGATGTTCTCATTCAGGCCATTATGCTAAAATATCTGCTTGACTAAGAAACAAATACGTTGACAGGCACAAATCACATCTCTTGATAGGACTGTAAATCAGGATCTAATGTTGTGCACAGTAAATACTCATATAGCATGACAGTAGCTATTGCCATCTCATGACTTTAATAGTACTAGTGTGTACATATAACTTCTGGAAGAACTTTTGTTTTGGTGACTACACCTCAACTGCAAAGCAAGACCCTTACCAGCACAATATGAAAAGCCACTAAGCAAATTTTGGAACTTGGAAAACATTTATAATTAGATTATAAACAATCCTGCAACTTTTGAGATATTGGGCCATGAATTATGAACTGTTAGTTTCCTAACTAAGTTTAAATCTGTTGCGTATGTTATGTTCAGAATAACAACGTCTGTTTTATTTAACCTCTGTTTACAGTCTGTAAAAATTATTTAATCTTAAACAGGCTCAATGGAGCTGAATTAAAGCAATTCTGCAAAGAAGAGAAGGGAAAAAGTTCATCCATAGCAAAAACACAATTTACCAGAAACACTTGATGGCAGTAATTGGCTAAGGGTGGCCTCCAGTTATTAAATAAAATAAATAATTGATTTTTAAATAGGGCCAGGTTGATTTGGACAGCCTTTTTTACACTAATAAACAAAGTATGTTTACCATTGTCATTTTATTGCATTTTAGAACAAGTACTTTTTTCTGGCAATATAAATACTGTTATTTTTTTATTGCTAAAAGATTTTCCTCCAATTGTTTATGCTCCCAGACTCTTCAGCAAATTCAACTTCTGATTTATTGGGAAAATGAACTTCAAACTAAATACAAAATAAGAGAAATGATGCAAAGCAAAAATAGGTTCCAAAAAAAGATGCCCAATAGCTCTTTGTTGTATTATTTCATCTTCTTGTGAGCACAGATGTCAGTGATAATCACCTGCAACGGCTACAAACTAACCAAACACCCTCTACCTCAACTTTAAAATGTTCAGCCACTGTCATTTTAATATGAACAATTTGTCAGAGGCCACATTAACATAATTCCCTATTACTGATTTGGACAGAACAAACAGCTCATTTAACCTGCTGCTGGCAGTGTGTCTGTTCTGTTTAGTGCAGATCCTGGAGGTGTAGCAATAAAGAATAAATCAGTATGTTGACCACAGCTCTTTGATGGGGATCTTCATGTTTGTCAGTTTCTGCAAAGCTTGCCTGCTTTTAGTAGTGCTCATTGTTCATGTATGAGATGACAATGTGTGCCCTTTAAATTTTTAAACAAAGGCGTGTTGTTGTGAGGCTGATTTAGGAAGCGTGTCTAAAAAGAGGGGATAGATTTTTCCTGGTTATGGCTGTTTGTTACTTTATTTGTCATTACCACAAGCTGAGCGACAGAAAATTGGCTGGTAAGTGAGTATTTCATTTGGAAATAGCAACTGCTGTCAAAATGGTTTTGTTGAGTTAATTAAGCTGCATTTACTTTGTGACCTGCGCTGTCCATCAGTCCATGCAGAAATCATAAATTTATCAGCCTCCTTAATCACACCCTGGTTAAACTTGACGCGCAAATATGCAGACACACTCACATGTTCTCTGCTCTCTGACACACAACCCATCATCCACCTATGAAAATTCGTCCGCTTCCAGCAGTGTGCTTCATTTCTGTGCGTTGCTGTCTGCCATTTTACCACTGACATCCATCTCCTCTCACTCCCTGCTGTGTCAGGTTGGCAGTTTCCTCAGGTACATGGAGACATGCAGACACTCCTGCCTTTGAATAGACTGGGAAAATGTATTAGAAATTTCCCTAACAGAGAAGCTGTCTTCTGTTCTCACATTTGTTTCTTCAAATTTATTTTAGCAGGGATTAAAATGAAATTTCCTATTTATCTAAATTCAAGCAGTCAAGAGTTTTATCTCTGATTGCCAAACAGCGTAGAGGAAAATTTCATTAGGAAAAAGAAATCTCATACACCAGTTGATGTCTTAGGAATCTAGTTTTATATACTTACAATCCTCAAGCTTCAATATTACTACAATAACAGGAGTACTAAACTTTATACATATAAAACCCAATTTAGCAAAAGAAAAAGTCTCCTATAGAATTTCTATAACATATTACAAGCTGTTGCTAAATCAGTAAGTATGTTGTGAGCATGTTATTAATAATTTATGCAAAACAAATGTCTATATGACCACCAAATAGAACATTCTGTTAGATGCTCAAATTTTCTATCCATTGTCTGAAAATTTTACTCCTGCGCTGCAAACATCATCCTCACCTGCAAAGAGAGAAGTGCCGAATAATAATAATATTTCTGTTTTCAAACAAGCTACAGTTGGCACTGCAGCACAGCTGAGTACCACAGGAAGATACAGTATGGAGTAGATTAGGCACAACTACCCAGTTGTTAGCTAAACAACATTTACTCCAGATTGTACGGAATACGCACCTTTGAAAAAAGTGCAACGTTTGTAGCCTCAGTTTACAGAATCATTTCCTAAATGTCTTGGGGATCATCAAGATGATTTGTGGAAAATGTAAGATGGGCCTTTGTGTTTCTTTTCACCTTGAAACATTTTTTTTCCCCAGTCTGTTTCTAATTGTTGATTTTTGAACACCGACCTTAACTGAGGGAAGTGAGGCCTGGGTTCTTCTCAGACTTCCTTGCTAGTCTTATTTCTCTGGCATGTTCTCCATGTGTGGACAACAGGAATGTTGACCAACATATTTGATGATAATTTTGATGATGGCATTTGACAAAATGTAATGTTTGCTTGATTCATAGTTGGTGACTGCATGACGTTTTATGATGTAATGCACTGATTGCTGAAAATGCTATAAAGAGTAAACTTGAATTGATTTGACTTTCTGTGGTTTGCTGGAGTACTGGAGCTGTAGAAATGACTTTTAAGTTGATTTTCATCTCTTCTGCTTTGTAAAAGTGAAGCCACTTCATCTACAGGTATTGGGAGTTAAGTTACAGACTGAAATGGTTACCTTGTGGGGGTAAGAATCGCTTTACTTTTTACTTTTTCAATCTTGGAAAGCAGTTATGAATGTGTCCGACTTTGGTTTACATCCCGCAGCTCAGATTACTTTCAAAGCTAATTCTTCTGAGGAGCAAAATTTAAAGCTTTAAAAGGTGAGATGTTGAAATAGTCTTTTGAGAATTGATAGTAATTTCCAAATGTTTTCAAGACAGGAGATTTTGCCACATCAGTGGAGTTATCAGGTTTCTATATTTGCAAGAAGGTGTTTTGAGTAATAAAGCTGGTTCACCCTATCCTATCAGGCCAGTCTGTTTCTGAGCTGTTCCAGCAGAATTTGCCACCAGTAAATGGAGAAAAACAAGCTCACATAAAGCGTCTTGGTGCAGCGAATGATTTCTGTGTTTATGGATTTGAAAGTGCAGCTTTTCTTATGGCTCTGAAACCAGACACTCTCCACAACGAGGACGGAGAACTACTGAGCAAAATGACTGTTGTGAATACTAATGTAAAGGATGACCTAGACAGAGCATTTGGCACCGTCTGAGGAACAAATGGCTGACCCTAAATGAGTCCAAGGAGACAAACAAAAACGGAGGGAACACATTGTTTGAAATGGAGAGCAGAAAGTGAGAAAATGGAGGACAAGATCCTCAACGACAGAAATGAGTGGGGGAAATGGAACTGATGACATAAAGAAAACAAAGGGGGACAAAGTATTTGAACAACAGAGGGAGATTTGAGTCCTGGTCTGAAAGGCAAATCTCCGTCACACATGGGACCCTCCTCTCTTTCCTCAGAGCAGCCCCTGTTATTTATCACCAGTGGATGGTGGCTTCATTAGAGCGAAGCCAAACTAGACTGTCTGTTCAAGTGAGTCATCCGCCAGTGCTCTGTTTCACATCCGTTCTCTGCCTGGCAAAGGCAGCAGGACGGTAATTGTCACTCTCCCTCTGTTAACGGGAGTCCCACGGTCACGTCCACTGCCCACGCCCCTGTGACATTCAGCCGGCTGCGACAAATGAGCTGCAAAATCCCGGAGATGATGTGGAGGATTAAAGCTCCTAATTCACTTGCATGACGAGGGAGGCTGCAACAAAAGGAGTGACAAAATTCAAGCAACACCCTGCAGATTAGCTCAACCTAGCTGTTATATAACTTCTTTCTTTTTTCCCCCATAATGCAGTTTCTTTTTTTTTCTCTGACCTCTCCTGCAGACGTTGTGAACTATCTAATAGCTGTTTAACACATGCAATTAAGGAACATAGATTGCTATGATATTGGGATTTGGCATTACAGAATCAAAATCCTGATTTGTAGTCGTTACCTAACAACATTCAGGAGGTAAGGAGACAGAAAAGTGGGATATAGGCATAAATCAGTGGGACCACCAAGTGCTGTGTCCATGTGGAAACCCAAAATGTCTCATACATACATTATAACAACTGGGACCTCTCTACTTAGAGAGGTCCCAATGTTGGGACCCATCATAAACAGTCCACATTTGCCATCCAAAGTACAGGAATGAAATGCACAGCATGTTGGGACACAAGTGATGCCCTGGTGCATGGATCCAAATATTGGCTCTAGTAAGGAACTCACATGAGGCTTGCATTGTCTGGTTTTGGGACCATGGTGGGAAGTCCACATCTCTGAGGACAAGTACTGGTATGAAATGTGGGGCTTGTGTAGTGATGTGGGGTCCAAGCGGGAGCAGAGTAAGCAGCACTTTTCTATGAGCCTGAATGATGGGGCAGAAATGAGCACCATATTGTAGGGTCCAAGTGGGATGGCAGTCGACAGTATAAGTGCAAGTACTGGTGTAAATTGTGCACTTATAACAAAATGTGGTTCATGTTTGAGCACTTCAAATGTAGCCTGGCCTTCAGGGGAGATATCTGCAGTCAAACTTTTAGGATAATTTTTTTTACAAGCTCATACGTCTGTAGATCTTGTGGGACAAGGGCTGTTCTTGCTGTATAAATATATTTCTCTAAGATCTTTGGTTTAAATTATATGTTCTTCTGCCTTGAGATCCAATGCATTTCAGAAATCACCCAGGACTGCTCAGGCTTTATATCGCTCACACTTAGGTATATCTCTTCCCTAATTTGTCAAAATGTTCCATGGCTCTATTCACAGTGTCAGATTTCAATTCCCTGATGTCTGAGTACACTGAGCTGCTTCAGCAAGTCTCCCTTAGAGCGGCTCCGGATGGTTTCGACAGTGATGAGGACGGCCTTTTGCTCTACAAAGCCAGCTATTACTGTCAGCTCTGTCATCCGCTTGCCCCTGAACAAAAGCTGGCTCTCGTTTTTGACGGCAATGCAGAGAAGAGCCGGAGACAAGCTCTCCCAGCATTAAGGTCAAACAGTCACATCCCTCCGTGCAGCACTCACTGACAAGACACTCATTTAACACTCAAACTGTACCAAATTCCCCAACTGAGTGAACCATGTGAGTCACTGTGCTCACTTTAGATCAACAATGAACTATTTTCCAATAAATAAACAGGATTTTTCAAACAGATATAAATGTCTCTTAGTTATTTTTGCTGTTTCAGGATTTGCACCCACTGTTTGTGAGAGATTCAGCATCTCTAATCAAGTTCCCACTGCTTGCAGATAGTAAGAATTAAGTGATCAAATGCTTTAGACATTTATTTGCAAAAATAATCTCCGCTTCTATCAGCGCTTCCCACTGGTTTAATTTACATTTCAGGAAATTCTCACAGCAGTTTGCAAGAGCTGGTTGTGAATCACAACAAAGCCAACCTAATATCAAACAGGAAGTCGACTAAACTGCAATTAGAACAGAGGGGGCACTTTGCTGGAAGCAAACTCTTCTGACTAAAAAGGAACAGCATCAATAATATCATTTTGTTCAGTAGATAGTGTTTGCTTTTTTAATTTAAAATGCTCTTGTGTTTCTACCACTTTTTCTTTTTTCCTTTGCTACATTTATTACATTTCCTGTTTGGATTTTAGTGATTTAACTAGATATTACATTATTGCTATTTATTCTGTTAAGAAACTGAATAATCTCATTTGATCAAATGAGATTAAAATTTTCAGCAAAGAACAAAACAAAGGTCCAAAAAAAGACACATGAAAAATCCCGCCCTATCTTCCCTATTTGAGGAATCTGGTTAGATTGTTCTGCACTACGAAATTTTCTAAATTAAAAAAAAATGAACCTGAGTGAAATAATAGTGATAGTTTCTGTTAGAAAACTGTAAGTGAAACATTGGTAAGTCTTTTGTAAGGATAAGATTTCAAAACATATAGCCAAATCAACACAGATTTAATCTTCATTCACAGTCACCTCGACTCCTGATCTAAATTACACAGAAAGAAGGACATGTCTTTATTCGTTTATTTATTTGTAACAAAACTAAATGTGCTCAGGCTGAGCATTTCACAATTTTTGGATCATTCAAGGATGTTAATTTACTTAAAATATTTTAAACTACAAATAAACTACACCTTGCATTGGTTGTTTACTAGTACAACTTTCAAGGAAAAACACTTGCAAAATGTAAAGTGGCTCACAAAAAAGCTGTGAAATAGAAACATTTAAATGAACCTTAAACTTCTTCTAACATTTAGACAAAAATGTCTGCCAAAAACTAATTCCCTTGCATGTTGTCATGCAATAACAAGGAGAAGTGAGTCACTCTTTAGCAGACATGGCAGCAGATGAGTTGACATGTTAGCATGCCCTCTATCGTGTAAACAGGTGGATTTATGGTGTTGTAAAGTGTGAGCTAAAGGGGGCAGTCCTCCAATCTCATTACTGCTCCAGAATCACCACTGAGACTAATGGTATTTGTGTCGGCTCTTACGATTCAGCCACAGTTTATGTGTGTGTGTAAATGTGAAGTGGAAAAGCCTTCTCCGTACGTGACCATCATGTCTATCCCCACCTTGGTTCACCTTCATATGGCATCACTCCCCCATTTCTCCTCTTTCCCAACCTCCTCGTCTTTCCGCATCAGTTTTAAAGATCGTTTCCCCGATGACACATTTCCACTACTTTGTCTAATAGCTGACGGTGCTCTCCGGTTGGCTGAGAAACAGTGGACTGACTCCTTAAGAGTCACCAGGAGGAGAGAGGGAGAACTGATGGAAGGAGGAGGTTCGAAGGCATCAAAGAGATGAGAGCAAAAGGAGATAAAAGGGGGATAAAAAATGTGGGATGGAAAAAGCACAGGAGGGTGTAACGTCTGTGGCACTGCAGGTTTCCATGTACAGAGAAACAAAGTGATCACAGCCCTCTGTTGCAGAGTAAATTTCAACCTGATTGAAAAAAATACAGTTGATTCCTATAGTCTTTATATGCTGTTGTCAGGGGAGAGATGAATGTTAATTGACTGTGAACAGTAGTCCACTCAGCAGGTGCAAAGTTTTGTAACGGTTCTCTCTTTTTTAGCACAGTGATGCTCAGACAGGATTCATTCTGTTATAACAGACACATCAATATTACCTCAAAGTATTTAACATTGGTTCAGGTGAACAAGAAGCTCACTTTTTGCTTCAATTCTCTATTACTGAGTTTGTTTTTTTACAGTCCCTTTACAGTGATGGGTCTAATTCAACAGAGTTTTCAGTCAACTGGTGATAAAAGCACCACAATGACCAGGACTCGCTTTAAAAATAGGTTTTTAATCTCAGTGGGGTTTTTTTTTATCCTGGTAAAATAAAGGTTAAATATTAAAACAAAGACAATGAAAAGGCCCACTGTGGCTCAGTGATCAAATCATGATTAATATATGAAAACAATGAAAAGACTAAAACATTCAAGGTGATGAACATTTTATAGGCACTGCAGCCCAGAAAAACAAAACTCACAAATAACTATTTATAGGTACTTGGATAGATCCTTATTTTTATTCAAAAATAGTAAGGAATGCAAAAAACTCCAAATATTGTTAAAGCTATGCCTGTATGCCATGTAAGCAATAGGCTATGAATTTATCCTGAGGCATTTTTAAGGCTAATTGCAAATAACCTTAATTGTGAAATATCTATATATAATGATGTGAAATGAAATTTTATATCATCAGTTCTGCACAACTCTCAAGCAAAAAGTGCATGTTTAGCTTTTTATTTTATTTTTCATTTTTATAATTTGTTTTTAATTATTCAAAACCTTGAAGAGCTCTAACTGTTCGTACCAGAATATAGTTATATTTATCATCTATTACTTTTAACTGGAAAATAAGTTACTTTAATTTCAGAAATAATCTTATGTACTTTGTAGCATTTAAGAGCAAAAATATCTTTCACCAACATCTACTGCCAATTTTCTGCGATAAGGCCGTTATTAATATGTTTATTATGTTAGTTCAGACAACCTAAAAGTCCTTTTCTGAGCTGACAAGGTGCTTCCTTCAGTTACAAGTTCATTAGCTTATGAAAGAAACTTCTGAAAGGAGCAGGAAATTATGAGCCAAACTGGTATAAATCTATTTATTTGCATCATAAAGTCTGGGAAACCATCCAAAACCCAATGAACAGCTTTACTATTTTGTCAATATAAGAGTAAACGAATATTATTATTATAAGTTTTCAGTTCCTGCAGACAAGATCAAATTAAATACCTAATGAATCCTGTTTGAATAACATTAAAGTTCTCTTTCTCTTTATTTTCTGTTTCTTCAAGCCATGACCTTTAGCAGACATAGGAGGAATTCCCAACCATAACTGAGGGAGGCTGTTCATAGGTAGAAGGATTGGAGCCTTTATTTGCAATAAACCAGATGCTACTCCAGTATCAGCCAAAAAGAAAAGTACTTTATTAAATGATCTGTCTACATTCCACCCCTTGCCTATAGTCATGGTCAAAACACCAGGTAACGAGATGCAGTTGTCTGGTATAAGCTTCCTCCACAGGAATCTCTGGATTGAGCCTTACAGGTAGTGTTTGAACTTCCATCATCTGATCCTTGAGTCGAGCAGAAGCTCCTCCAAATCAAAAGGACTCAGCTGAGGTAGTTTGTGTGATTTGTTATTATTTCTCTGTGGTCACTGTGCAACAGGAGTTTCATGACTTGGATGAGACCAACAAGCGATGCTAATATTTCCCCCTTTCTAATTTACTGACCTGCTGCAGCTTCACCAGAGGAGTGTTTGGGTTGAGTGGTTGCATTGAAGCTCACTGGTGTCATTTAAGCTTCTCCCAGAAAGAATTAAGCTTGACAGGAGGGGTATTAAAATGCATCTGAATGAGAAGCTGCAGGCAGTGTTGGTTGTCCTCCCAGAGGCTGAATGATGAATTATTGAGGCTCACTCGTCTCTGTTTACCCAGACAAATGTGCCCTTTAGCTTAAAGCGTGTTTAAGGGAAAGATGCAAAGGCTTTTAAAGCATTGTGGTTGTAAAGTTAAAATTTTGTGACATGTCCAGGCGTCAGCTTCGGCTTTACTTTTCATGCTCACCTTCACATTGCTCCGTACTGTGTAAACTCTGTTTGTGGGAGTTAGAGCTATTAGAAACCATGTGTCCTTTGTAAAGAGGCCAATTTTAGCACAGGGAGCTACATGATAAAGCCTAACTGCTGGACAGCATCTGTTTGTCCTGGTAGTACTTTGTCACAGACACAGTACTACCGGCAAGAAGCAAAGAAAAGAAATTTGTCTTTTATTGCTGTTGCATAATCTTACACCAACAAACTCAGATAAATTAGGTACCTTTATTTAATATGAAAAGAAAATGACCAATTGTAAGAAATACTAGTTTGTAACAAAATAAGTACCACAATTAGAGATCTCCATCACTTCTAATAAAACCAAAAATATATAATTTTCAGCTTATGCTTTACTCTTATAATTATTCAGTGTTCAAGAGCTTTTTATTAATAATTCATGGCTTTCTGTTTCCCTGATTTTCTAGCTAGTCTTCAAAATGGGAAAGACCTGATAGCAGTCAATTCAGGAAAACTGTAATGGTGTTGATTTTTATGAATCAGGAAGAGTCTGCAAAAATATTATTACCTACCTTGTCTCCATAGCAACACCTTATTTTAAATATTTTTAACAAGGAGGAGAGAATATATACACTTCTTAAAGATCAGAGCGTGCTTCTTGTAAGACAAATTCATTGTCCTATTCACATTTTCCTGAGCTTAAATTACACACGTTTGTATATAACTTAACATGTTTAAAATATGCCTGTTTTCTATTTTAAGGTGAGTCTGAGTTAGTAGAAGCACAATTCGCTTTATGTAACATTATTAGAGCAAGTGGCCGCATCAGTTCTCAGTTTTTTCTTTTACATGTCAGAAAGGTTGTTTGAACCGACTGAGTGTGTTTTCCAAAGCTCTTGTGTGGTTTGGGGCCTCAGTGACTTCTGGGACTTGAAGAGGTGCTGGACAGACTGCATTATGAGCTCTGCGCTCCACAGATGTCCCACGTACATCAGGTCCACCCATAATCAAACAATCCCCATTGAACATAAAGAGGACTCAGTGTCTTTCATTTCACAAAGATAAAAGTTTGAGAGAGGGAAAAACAATTCATTGAATTTTTGCTAAAGAAGTTTGACAGCTTTGTCCAGAATAATAACTCCTCACTTTTTCCCCCAACATTTGACCTCTTCATCAGCTGAGAAATGCAGCTGTGATTAAATTTGCCAGCTATGAGAAATGTGTGGGGTGGTAAGATAATATTGAAATATGCTTTTTGCAATTAATCAGCTTACATTTGTCTGATATTAAAAATTATTTAATGATGAAAAACTTCCAAGTTTAAGCACAAAACAGAATCAATCTGTAAGGGAGCAAAGACATCTTCAAAGCACTGTACATACATTAGCTGGTTTATTTACAAGTCACAAACTATTAACAACTTTAATTTGAGTCTGTATACTAGATATTATGTTTTAGTTTAGAAATATGACCAAGACAATGTAAGTAGCCACAATCAAGTCAAATGCTGTAATAGAAAAAATGACACAAAAGGCTGAAAAGTTCTAGAAGGCCAAAGCTTTCTACTCTTCTTCATTTTAGGATAAAATGCAGTGCAGGATTACTGCCGCCTTCTGGAGACCTGGAGTCTTTTCTAACAAACATAATTAAACAACTGTTTTGATTTCCAGAGCCAGCAGGAGATCTGTCTCTGCTGTCAAAAAAATAAAAAAAATTTTGTTATTTAAAAAAATTGTTTTTTTAAATAACAATTAACTTAAACAAATGTATGTTAATTAAAAAGGAACAAATAAAACAAAGAACTCCCTTGAAATACTTTTTTGAGTCCTGTCTATAATTATGGAACAGAATAATCTCCCATCATTTGATAATCCAGTGTTTCAGTCAGAAGCTAATAAAGAATTAATTCATCTTTCTTTTGGAATTTTAGGGAAGGTCATCGTCTCTTTTCATGAAATGTACAAAATTTCAATCAGTTGAGAACATTCTCAAACACAAAGAGGATTAAATTATATCCTTCTTAGGTGCTGGATCCTAACTGTCGTCTGCACACTTACCTCAAATGATTGTTTGTATATCCCTCCTATGGGTGTTGATTAGTAAGTGGTGATTATAAAATCTTCAGTCTGCTCAACACACAAGGACGCATTTGTTCCAACAGAGTCTAACCTGTTTTTTGTTTTTTTTGTTGTTGTTTTTGAATCGAAGGGGAAATGATTCAGATGCATTATTTTAAAGCTGTTAGACACAAATCCAAGTTTTCCAAGAGTTCAAATAGCATGCCTCAAAGCCTCTGCAGGAGTTCCTCTGCCCCTGTGAGCAACTGCACTAGTCATCATGTCTATTTTAGAGCTTTTCTTTACCTAAAGTGATGCCTGGTGTAAAAAAAAAAAAGACATGATTTACATCATTACGCTGAGCTAAAGCAAGAATGTGGGAGTACTTTTTTTATGCTGAGATAATTCAAATTAAGCATGTTTCTATCTGGGGTAAAGATTTCCATGCTTTTGGAAGCTGTGAATCTCTGTGACGTGTTTGGACACTAAGGTGTTCTCACCTCGTGCTTCAGATCAGCAGCTTCGCCGCGATGTTGTTATGAGCCTGACGGAGAGCTGAGAGAAACAGCAGCTCAGCACAGACCATATGTTGGAACAGGCAGCAGCTGTGGCTCCATCTTTGTTTTTGTGCTTACCTCTTTCTGCAGACTTGTTAAAGTATCACACAGTCCACACCAGGACATGGAGAGGGCCTCCCACACGCTAATCTGCAGCTATCCAAGCCTTACTGAGTTTTACAAACTCAGCATCGCTCCAGCCCCCATAAATCTAACAACGAGAAGACATCTATTTTTTTTTTATATAAACACCAGCATTTCATTCCTTCTTTCTTACATTTTATCAAAATGTAAAACTGAAAAAAGCTAAAAGTGACTTTATTTTGAACCTTTAATGTTTGAGTGTTAAATATTATGTACAGTTCCATTCAGACCCTCACATTGTGCGGTCCTTTAATTGCTTTCCTTGCTAATTTTGCTCTATAGTGATGCATTTGAACTGTTCTATGAGAACTGATGATCTAATTAACAACTTCAATAAGTTTTGAAGACAAGACTTTGTAGAAAAAGTTTGATTGTTCTCAAATCCACACAAGTTCAAAATGGTATAATGTCCCACAACTACCTGGATACATGTCCCGTTTGCAAACTGCAGAAAAAACATAGACTGTGTAGCCTTCAGTGAGGTCTTAGCATGATTCTGCGTCGACGGTCGACCACTTTGCTTTGCACTATTGATAAAATCTATTTTAAATTAGATTCCTGGCAAGGACATGCCTAAAAGTCATTCCAAAACCTTCATGTTAGAAAGCTCTATCTATTTAAGATGTGGGTTTGAGATCATTGTCTTGTTGGAATGCCCCGTTGTGTCCATGTTTCAGTCATCAAACCCAAACTACCTCTGACAAAAGGAGCCACTAACACTAGACACTATGAAATGGGTAACGTTGGAACTCCAGCATCCCTGTCCACAGTGAAACGAGTTTAACATTAATGTACGGACTGACAGTGGGCGGCTGACCAAGTTGAAGCACCAAGTCCAAAACTTTGCACCTTCAAGCTTGAGTGGTATAAAAAGTACATTTAGTAATAAGGGAAACATCAGAATTGGATTTCCTGCTTTAAGCACAAACTAGTGACAAAAAACAATTAAACTTTGTGAATGATGTTGAAATGTTATAGTGAATGCATTTTTTTTACATTTAGAAGAGTACTCCAATGGCAGCTAAAGAAAAATCAGTGAGACTGCAGATGTTTAGAGAAAAGGAAGTTTGAGATCAAATGTTCCAGATATTTTTTGCTTATGGTTTAGATTTTTTAAACATAGAATATGTCAGAAAATGGTTTGCCAACCGCAGCACAGAGTTTTTATTGAAATGACTGTCTGACTTTGCTTTATAATGCCTTTCAATTGTCTGCAAAAGAGACAATTGTTTCAATTAAGACTAGAGACTCTGTACATTTACGTTTTAGTTCCAAAAGTGTGCACTGGAAATCTAACGTGAGAAAATAAGGTTCACAAAACGAATAGGAGTATGATCTCCAAAATTCAACAAACAATGCAATTATATTTGCAGGATTATATTTATGCACTTATGTTCTAGTGGAAAACTTTCACAGTAGAACATGTGTCAAAGCATTTCTTCTCAGAAAGTCACAGCCAGATGTCCCGAAGTCTGGCCCATGTGTTAATTGCTGGATCTGGGAATATGGCAACACGCCTCGGATGGAGCAGAGCTTGCAAACATTCCATAAACAAAAGATTTCAGTTCAGCCAAACCTTACAGGAAGCATTAAAACACACTCTCGGCTCAATGAGAAATCTTTTGTCTTTCTGTTTTCTCTTCACAGGAGGTTGTTCAAAGAAGTGTCAGTTTTAGTTAGCTTTAGCATCCCTTTTTATTTATTTAACTTTGTACTTCAGCAATTCAATTCATGATCTCTGGGTTGTCTGTCTTTGATCAAAACATCAAGGCTGAAGATACCCTGGTGGAAAAACACCTCAGCTGTCCCAAATGTTTATCTCACTGATGTTGAACAGACTCACCTGCACAGTGATCAACATGCAGCAAATTACATGGCACAAATCCAACTTTTGATTCTCTTCCATTTGTGAGAGGACGGGATATAAACAACGCACGCTGATTGCACCCTTTCCACTCGCTCCCATATCCATCACCAATCCAGGCACAAGGTAAAAACGAATGCGTGGTTCTTGATCACAGCTTCAAAATATCCACCCAGAATCTATCTCCATGTTGTTTCATGACTGATGATGAGATTTGGCAGAGGGATTTGTTATAGATGCTGCCAGATCTTAGACCATTATTGTAATTGAGGTTTCCACCAAGACGTATTGTTATTGTTTTTCCTGCTGGGCACATTGCTGGGTCTATAGGGGATTACTTGTTCCACCTAATTTAAATATGCAGGCATAGCTGCAGCACAGAAAAAGTGTTTAAAATATTAGACTTTTTAAATGAGACAAGGAGCAGCAATTTTAAGTTTCCTCTATTGTTTCAGGCAAGTAACAGTATTGTAGAGGTGACTTCTGGCTCTTGTGTCCCCTCAATTTTACAGGATTTGAATATTAGCGTTTTATCAAATCTATACCTCTTGTATTTGTAAATCCATTCTTTCAGCACTAAAGGCTTTGTGGCAAAGTTGAGCTCACAACGACATCAACAATAATTGGCAACCCTGGCTAAAGTCTTTCAAAAATGATCTTTGAAAGGAAAATAGGCCCAAAGCATCACACATTTTTCACCATACTTTACGGTGAATATGATTTATCTTTTGTTTAACGCTAGACCCAGCTTCTTTTTTCATTTGTGTGGCAAATTACCATGTAAATAGTGCCTACTCATTGTTATGAAGATATGGGAAGCTCAACATACCGCTTTAACTGTGAATGAGCTTTGGAGATATTTTCACCTCCCTTATCATCCTAACTTTTTATGATAGTAAGTTCAGTAACTTACTACCAAGGAAAAGGAGCATTGTTTTGAAAGTTTAGCTTTTTCCAGACTTCCAGTCTCTTTTATGTAGATTTAGTTTATATTTGTTTAATTAATTGACCATTCTCAAAAAACTTTTGTACTGTTTCCTGTCATTTTGGAATAATTTTGGTACACCACTGGGTTTATTTGTATTTCACTACTGTATTATACTGTAGTTCCTACATAGTTTGTAATTTAGGGGACCTTATTTAATGAAATGGAAAGCACTTTTTGGTGCTGTGTTGGGGTTTAGAAGAGACCATACAGCAGCGCTACTGAGACAATACAAATACAAATGGTGGTAGAACTGACTAAATTTGAATTTGACTTTTGATTATGATTTTTATTAAATAAAACATTTATTTTTTCTGTTTTTATATGCAGACTAACTAGGGGTGCCAATGAGTGTGAAGGACACTTTTGAGAAGTACGTGTGGATGTTTTGTTTCAATACATTTATAACGTTGTTTCAAATTAAATGTAGGTTATGATTTAAAAATGCTATAAAAAGTCTTACTGACGAATTAAATATAAGGTTTTAGAAGCAACTCTGTTGATCATATAAGGTAGGTAGAGACTTATTTGACTTGGTTGGTTGAGAGTTTGGTTCTGTCCTTCATTATAAGACTTTCATCCATCCATCCATTATCTTAAACACTTATCCCTAGTGAGGATGTGAGGGGTGCTGGTGTCTATCTCCAGCGGTCATAAGACTTTCATGTTTTATGTAAAATCACTAATTTCATTTAGACTGTACTGAAGCTCTTCAAATGATTTATGTAAAGTTACACTGGAAGGACACCCTTTTTGTACATCACTGACACTTTTACCACAGTAACAAACTGTGACCCACTTACCCGTTAAATTCCTTTTTGTCCCCATTTTCCCAATAAACTACAGAAAGAGAAGGAGGAATGAAGAGAAGCCAAAGGGAGGAGGGGAGAAGGGAAAAGCACCATGCATGATATAATGTTTTGTACGTGGACCTCTGGCCAACTATAAATAAAAGTGTCTGTCTGCTGAAGGTCAGAAACTTCTTGCTTTTTCCATAAACGCTTCTCCTAATGTCTTGTAGCTTGTCACAATTATTTAGTCCAGATGGGGTCATTGTCTGCCAGCTCTGTGGCTCCACTTGTTCACCATCAACCTTGAATTTTCTGTCAGGACTCTAATTTCCAAGAAGCCTGATCTCTTTCACCCCGTTTTCTGCCCTCCACTTTCCTTCCCAGTGATATATTGATCCAGACAAGTGCCACTTACTCCGTTCTCCTTTTCCAGGCCCCACTGTGACCTAAATTCCTCCCCTTACAGTCATTAATTAGCTGTTGCAATTCTGCCTTCCAAAGGAAAAGTAGGAGTATGAAAGAGCTTGCTAAAGGACCCATCACTAAGGGGGGATTAATCAAACATAGGCATGTGGGATCCATTTTTTGGATAGTGCCACAAACAGTCCACCACAAAACAAAGCTTACATGTTTCCACCTACAACTTGTCCTCCAGGTGTTACACTCAGACACTAAATAAACTCACCACCTTCATTTAAACGCAGTTGTTATTTTCAGATGAGCATTATTAATAACTTGGATACAGACATTTTCTCCATAGATACTTGCTTGCTTATTATGATTATTACACAAAATGTGCCAGTAAACCCTTCAGGCTTGATCAGGGTTCCTAAGCACAAAATGAACAAATGTGAATGTTTTCAGGTTTGGAAACATATGGGAGAAGAAATTCTTAGTAAAAATGTATGGATTTACATATTAATCTTTTTATTCCATTGTGAAAATCTTGCTATATCTTTCAAACAAATCATTGGGATAACATTTCAGTCCATAACGTTTCATATGTAAAGCCTAAGCACAGTAGAAACAATTGATCTAATTTATCTAGAATTGTATAGGCACAATTCTATCATATTAAACTTAAAAAAAGGAAGAAAAAAGAATCATAAAAGAGAAAAGAAAAACTGGTTTATTAATAACATCTGATCAAACAAAACAAATATATAGACAATATGCTGTAGGCTCTTTAGTAAACAAACATTCTTATACAATATTATTATTAACATGAGCGTAAAACAAGTGCATGATAAATAATTTTCCTCATATAGGTCATCTAAGGCGTTTTATATTAACTTCATGGCAGGGCTCCATACATTACTTCAGCAGCTGATTCATTACAATGACCTATTTAATAAAGAAGTGAAACATTGATCCTCCTGCCAAACAACAAGTCACTGTGCAAGGCTTCAAAGGAAAAAGAAAAAAAATGCAAACATCATCATCTCATTGGTAACCAGCAACAACATTTTTTTCTTTCCGGTGTTCACATATTCACAACACATCCATAGTGTTTATAACAGGTTTTCTCCCACTGTCCACACACGTAAGGCTGCAGGCACTAGTAGCACCAGTAGTAAATATCACACCTTTAGAGAGTGTGTTTCAGGGTAGTGTACAGTATCAGGGGGTGAAATAAATCATGATACTTGAAATGAACATGCTTTCGAGTTTGATATTACCTTAGTGTTGGAATACTGTAGTTATGGTTCATACAAGGGCCATTACCTTTGTACTTATACAAGTATTTAAACATATCCAATATAATGTAAGGAAGGTGCCTAGCAAATATGTCAAGATCAAAAATGTGTGTAAATACAGATTGTTCTAATAGTCTGTCTGCAGACAAGATGAGCTTCAAAGTCACATTGTCTGCTGCTAAGTCTGTGTCTGATAGATTCACGCCAGAACACAAACAGAGGGGAGGCTGTCTGAGCAGCCAACAGGGAAACTCATGCTTTGAAGTGGACCACCATCATTAATTCCCCCTGCATGTCCCTGGCACGTCGGGAATAACAAAACTGTGCCGATAGCCGTCACTGGACAGTCTACTGCTTGTTTTGTGCTGCATTTCTAAGTTAGTGCTACTTGAAAAGTAATTTGTGTCCCCTTTGTTATAAATATGCTAGGGAGGAAATACATATATATTATATTAAGGCAGAGGTTCCTGGGTATTTTATTTCCATAATAACATTTTGCAACACCAGCCTTTTTTACACCTGGAGTGCATGTTGGCAACAATTTTCAAAACTTTTTTTATTTACAGGATGAACAGCTTTTCTGATAGAATTTTTGGACATGTGCTAAAGTTAGCATATATCTGTGTAAATGCATCAGTTTAGACAAAACATAACAAAATTCTTGAACAGTTTGTGCTCTGGCTTTTTAAGGTGACCCAATCAATGCTTCCATGTATAAATCATTATCTATATTAAGTCAGGTAAGCTCCAGATGAAACGTCTCTGCTCTGCTGTAGGTACATTTTTGTACTTTTCCTTGCACGATGAAGGGATAAAATGTTAAGAAATAAAGCAATAACTTATAATTTTAAGCAGTGGTTATTTTCTTCTTTCGGACAGCAACTCTGCCTCAAGAAGAAACAATTTTAGATTTATATCAAATCCTTATTTTTATGCGAGTTTCACTGTTAAGCATGAAAATAGGAAAGATCATTGTAGATAACTTAGACAGTGAAATATAAATAACTGACCTTTAAAGTAGCCTCAACTTCTGAGGTTCGTAATCTAAACATATAACATTACTTGGTCAACTCAAATTATATCCAGCAGTCAAAGAGATTGGTGCAATTTGGTTCATGTTTGAAAATAAATGCCATCACCACTTGTGCCCATCAACCTACAATTGAATGAAACTACCTAAACTAAAAACTTGTAGAGCTCCATTGACTTGGTTCCATTAAGTACGTTTTCTTTTTTATGTTTTAGACCCCTTAAAAAAAACAAAGCAAAAAAAAACAACCAACATAAAACCGCTGCCTCATCATTGCCTGGGTTAAATGATGAGGGTTAAACGTTTTGAGACACTTACTGGCCTGGAAATCCAAATATCTTCAGGTAGAATTAAGCAAAAATTGTCTTCCTTACAATGTTTCCTTCATGCCTCAGTTTTTCTTTATTTAAAATGTGTTTGAGGTTTATAGAGGGGCGCTTTCTTTAAATAATCATTGTAAACAGCAGTAATGCACAAAAAAAACCCAACAACAATATGACAGTGATTTCTTGACTACTTTAAACCTAAAAGCTAAATCTAAGCTAAATCAATAGTCAATCATGACAGAATCAACCTTTTTTTAACACTGCCTCAGTGATGAGTATTTCACAGAAATACGAGTTTCTTCACTTGTCCATTCATCTTCCACTGAACAGCTGTGATTCACATAAAGCTTTAAGAAGTTCACATCAACTATATCTCAATATGAGAGATCAGCCAAGGAAAGAGGATTAATTGTGATGACCTGTTTGGGTATTGCTCAGACGGTTGTTTTCTTAATGGCTTGTTTGAAACGGATTTGTAGGCGTCTTCAGCTGCTCTTGTGGACTGAAGAAGACGTTCGGCGGCTCGCCGCTGAGGAATCCTCTCTCCTCCCGTTCTTCATCCTGAAAGTTAGAGATGAGATAAAAGGCAGAGTTAAAAATGGTCTTAAAAAAGAAGAAAAAAGACTAGTCTTGTGAAAATCTCCACCTGTGCTGTTCATTTCAATAAGCCATTTTCTTCATCTTTATGTGGACTAAAAGGTTTTACAAATTATTTAAATAGTTAAACTTTAATTAGTGACCAATCAGAGGAGAGTGGAACTTTTAGCTGCTTCCATTCACTATTGATAAGTTTCACCCAACAACTGCACTGCTTCATAATGTATTGTTTTCTGGTGACACCTAACAATGCTGGTCAGAACAGGAGTATCCATAATGTCTTATAACATACGCGAGAATGTAAAAAAAAAAAAATCTTATTATTTATGTTGTACAATCATGATTTAAAAAAGCTGTCTTTAGCATAGTGATGGGTCCGGCAACACCAATGCATCAGCGCATGTGTCAAGCACATAGACAAAACCTTGTGTCGGTGCGCGTATTGCTTTCAGCAAGTCATGTGACCAATACAGGAACTGTTTCGAAATGACACGGGCACGTCAAACTGTGTTTATAAGGAAGCAAATCTGTCAACGGGATGCATTTGCCAAAAGAATTCTTGATCTTTTACGGTACAGCGTCAACTATGGAGCCTCAAGGCAAACGAAAGGTTTCATAGTTTGGGACCATTTTGATCTTACGTGAGAAAATAAGGCATTGGTTATCACTTTGTTATTGTTTCATCCAGTTCTTTTCAGTTTCTACTTGATCTATCTGAATCCAAATTCAGCTGAAATTGACTCTTAGTTTACTTTCATATTATGTTCTGCAGATTAAGTGTTGCATGTGTTTGACAGAATTATCTTATTTAAATAAATCCACCTCCTCAATGCTGAGGCATCAGAATGAAGTTCCAGATACACCTAGGGTAAACTAAGGTATACAGCCATTCTACAAAATACTCAGTTGCTTTTTATAAATTATTTCATATAAATCTATTGTTCACTTAATTTTTTTTACAGCAGGAGAAGTTGTGTCAAAAAAGCATAACAGACTAAATTTCAAAATGTTGGAAAAACTTTTTTTTTATGAAAATTTCTGAAAAAAAAGCCCCAGTCCACAAGCATCCTCATTTCAAACACGTTCACTTAAATTTTCACTTTATGGTACATGTTCACATTATTTATTGACTGTATCTAAGAATATCAAATATATTTTGAATTTAACTGAAGATATGACATAATACCATATATAATATACAATAAAATACAATGACTTAAATCTTATTGTATAGACTAGGTCATCAAATCAGTCTGTCAACTACGTTGCCTGTAGGGATTTTTAATGTCCAGCAGGTGTCAGTATTCAGTGACAGTATCGACACTATCGATACAGTTTTGCTATGGGTCGAAACGATTCATGACGCCTCATTTACCCATCACTACTTCAGCAGAAACAATGAGTACACAGGATAATAAAAAGTGAAATTATAATTTTAAAGGAAACAGTTTAACATGTGAAGCATGTTTCAAAAGTACTGTGATTAAAGAAAGGGACACTCCAGAGTTATTACTAGAAGTCCACACCGTGTCAGCCGTCTCCTCCCCTTCAGTGTGCTCCCCGCAGTGACCATACATCTCCACATCAGAAAGTGCACTCTCCAATGCTTCCTCTTCATAGTCAGTCTGATAGTCTGACTCTTCTGAGGAGGGGAAACAGTGGAGGACAGAGTAAAAGGAAGCAGGTTGTGGGTGAAAAAGAAAAGATTATGTGAACTGAGGACAAGATACATGCAACTGATTTAAAATGTTTAAAGCCACGTGAATTCAAATAGTAACAAAAGACTCAATCAGGATTAAGAGAACAATTTACCAACTCATGTAGATAATTTTTTTGTAGTTTTTTTTTTTTACAGAAATGCCTGACTTAAAGAATCAAAACACATTTTTCTTTTCTTCTGTGTGTCTACTTTCTCATTAAGATATAATAACAAGAAAATCCTTTCTCTGTGCACACCCAGTTCTAATGGATACAACAGTTAATTTGATCTTTTCAGTAAAACATGTCAGCTGATGGATTAAAAAAAAAAACAATAACAAAAAAACAGAAGAAGTGTAGAGATGTAAAAGCTCCATCTACCAGACAGAATGTCAACACATTTTTAGAAGAATCATGATGTGTTGCTGAAAGTGGCAGTGCTGAATTATGTGTCAGGAGTTTTACCATCCACCACCGCAGGCTTGACAGGCTCGATGCGAGACACAATTTCTGCAAGGTCAGTGAAGGAAGCATTGGGACATGTCACCACCTGAAAGACACACAAATTCAACTCATAAATAGCAGAAATTGTGTTTTTTTAGTTTAGTTTTTTTTTTTTTTTTGGACCAGATATTTTAAGCCTCAAACTGTCATCTAGCCCTCAGCCATTTTTTGGCAGTCTAATGTGACATGCATGGGATAAATTTGACCGACAACCTGATGACAATGAATCTCCGTTTTGTATTGCGCTCGGAGTCCTCACTTGTCACTCAAAGCTTTCCTGACCAAAATAATGCACGACTTTAAGTAATAACTCAATCCAAAGGAGTTCAAGCAGGAAGTACCTAATTGATACAAATGTATTTGCTGGAAAGAACGGAAGTAAGGTTCAGGACTGGAAGGTAAAACAAGTCAGGTCCCCATAGAAAAAATTTACAGAAACTCTCAGCTATGACTTTAGTGACTGGGTAACAGAGATGCTCATTTAAGATAACATGCATGGATCACTGCATCTGTTGTTAACAAGAACTGTAATCCCTCATCTTCGTACTCCATCTGCAGGATCCATCTGTCTGTGCAGCATGAAATCCAATGGAGTCTGCAAAAAGCTCTTGCAATCATGTGAAGAGAGAGAAAAATATTAACGCAGTTTGAATATTTTTGCCAGATTTGGGCTTTCCCTTATTTTTTTTAAGCGACAGTCACCATTCTGTAGGTAAACATCTGATTTTGAATACATTAATAAATAAATCTGACATATTCTTTGTCTCATTCTTTCAGCATTTTGCCAATCCTAACTGACCTAAAACAAGAGAAGTTTGGTCTGATTTAATTTCAGACACTGGGGGGCAAAAAAAAGCATGTCTATTTTCATGTGCATCTAAACTTCTGGTAAGATTATATACCAGAAGTTTACTGTATGTGTGAAAGATTGAGCTGAAATAACCAGAAACTGTGAAGACATAAATGTGCAAAATAGTTGAAAAACTTTTGTTGTTGCCACCAAATTCTTACCAACAATATGGTGAGAAATTTCTTAAATGCATAACCCATATTTGTTTAGCTTCCTTAAAAGTTGCATAAAAGATATAACAGAACTAAATGTTATACTAGTTGTAAACACTTAACCTTCAAAGTAGGATCTCATTAACCCAGTTTTTTAAATCAAATCTTCATGTTTTGTTTCTATAGCAAAGTATTTTTTATTTGTCTTGAATTTTTTTAAGCAACATGATTTTTAAAGGGGAAGACATGGATTATTTCTCTTGAGATACATCCTACAAGACGATCTGAAAATAGCAAGACATCATTAAATGTCTGTGTGGGAAGGCTGTTGTTTTAAAGAATAAAAATGGGAGTTGGTCAGAAGACAGCGTCACTGTTCAAATCTGAAACCCTAACAATAGCTCCATTCTTGCCTCCATTTTTAAATAAGGTGCATAAGTTTTCTGCTGTTTTGTTACTGCTGAGTATTTAACATGTCAATTCTGCTCTCATTTTATTGCACACATAACTGCAGCACTTTGAAGATAATTTGTCACTGTCTTATTTTGTTTTGTAAGAATGTAGCCTTTTCAAAATATTGATAGAAGTCAGATCCAGAGAAGGATTTTTTTTACTTCAAGAGTGGGACTTAACAAGATAGAAACTGGTTTTCATTAATTATGTTTGTCTGAATCTAATGAATTTCACATTATTTAATTGAAATGTTTAATTGTGATTATCTATATTTGATGAAACAAAGAAATATCAAGAGGACCATACAGACACCACCATGATTCATTGTGGGAATATTGTTCCATGTTTCAATAAAATTTTTTTATTAAATTCTCAGCAAGGAGAGAGAACGTTTTCTTACTTGTGCAAAATTAATATAATTATAGAATGTTCATTTTGCTGCAGAAAAGATAGAAACGTTTAACCTCCACTGTTCCAAATTAGAACTTATTATTTAGTGTGCGTTCCGTACAGTCATCACTTCCCATGCTTACATTGCTCTTGCTTTGGGTGTTGCGGGTCTCCTCTTGGTGCCTGTCTTTCATCATCTTCTCCACGACACCACTCCGCCTCCACACATCAAACACGGTTTTGCCATGCTGGTAGCCCACTTCCTACAACACACACATATTCACTGATCTGAAAGAATATATCATAAAAACCCACCAGGCAATCTTAGGATTGAAAATAAACCAGATTTTACAATTCATAACCATTAGAATGTTAGATTGAACAAAACGCCAAGTGTGTCTCAAACTTACAGCTATCTCATCGAACTTGCCAAACTCCAGAGTCCGATATCTGTCAATTGGCGGCCTGATGTACTCGCAATAGTCGCTGCTTTTAACGGACTCCAGGTGCCTCACGCAGCATACGTAAGCCAGCCGGGTCTGAATCTCTGCCATGTTCAACACCTGTTGAAATCAACTTAAAGCTCAAACAAAAAAACCCACCTCCATAAATATCTTCATTGTTATTCATAGATTTGGTTTATTTCTTGGCAACCTCCTCCCATCGTTTGTTGGGTTTTTATTCATTAATCAATTCATCACCTTCACTTTCTCTGCGAGGGGGTTCAGGCGTTTCCATAGCACCCACCAGCCTGAGAGCGAATCGCCATAATTAGTGAGGTTGGTTTCATCCCGGCTGCCCACATCAATAGCTATCACCACCTTGGCCCCCATGGAGCGCGCCACATCAGCTGGGAAAATCGAAGGTAGCCCAAGAAAACAAAAAAAGAAACACATATTGAGGTACAGAAAGAACATTTGTAATATGTTGATAACTGAGAGGGTTAGCTTAACAAACCAGGCAGGTTGTTGATGTAGCCCCCATCCATCAGCAAGTGTCCGTCTTTGGGGTCGCAGAGAGGGGGCAGATATCCGGAGAGAGACATGCTGGCTCGAACGTACCGCCACAGAGAACCTAAAACAGAAAATGTGATATTTAATTTAACTGTATTTTAAACTTTACATACAGAGACCACTACATTTATTGACTGGTAAACATGTGCAAAAAGCCTCAATATTAAGTATTCCCTGAAATAATGTGTATTTGAGAAGATTTATTCAAGCAAAAACAAATTTCAAGAATTTTATTTTTTTTTTTCCTTACAGCCACAATTATTGGCAAAAACTCTTATAAAACAAATCTAATATAAAAAGCTATATTAATACACAAATAAATCCACTTAATCAGAGCATCTTGGAGATTATAATTAGTAAACCAGACCAATGTTGGTTGATCTTAAATCAAGAAAAGCTAAAACTAAGCAACTACTTCTCTAGACTTCATAAACTCTACAAATAAATAAATAAAATATATTTAGAAAATCAAGTGAAACTATGACAAAACTAGACAGTGCACAGATTACTGCATAGCAATAATTTTGTTTAAAGCTTTTGTTCATATCTTTCATAGGGATGCTGGTAATTGTGCTGGCCACAAACTGTGTTTAAAGCAAAAGCCACTAAACTCGAGTTGGATATAATGTTTATAAGTAAATACAGATTAAACCACCTTTATTTGCAGGCATTGCTAAATGAAGAAACATTTCCTGAACTTTTGATTTGGGTAAATCTCCAAGCAAAGAAGACCTAACAAATGATTTACCGTAATACAAAAGAGAAGAGAAAAGGAGAGAATCAAACACACAAATTCAATACTTGCCATCAGTGTGTACTCTCATGGCTGAAGCACTAATGTCAGTAGTAATATTAAAATATGGAATCCAAAGGTCCTGCATTTTAAAGAATATTAAATAAAATAAAATAATTAGAACAGTATAAAATAACATATAAGATATATACTTCCTTTTTCTAGCTCACCTCAATCTGTTTGCTTTGAAACACTTTACTGATGCTGGAGTTGAAACCTGCACCAGTAAACATGGAGGACATAGGATATGTGAAATCCCAAACCTTCTTAAATGTTGAGGTCATTTCCTTTTGGAAAAGAGTAAAAGACATATTTTCATTAAGTAATGACAGTATTTGTCTTGCCACATGCAAATATTTTCCTTTTTTAACCGACTATTTTACAAACCATCTTTTTGTAAATTTAATTTTTAACACCCAAGATTGCCACTGCTTTTTAGCAAAACACACATCTAGATGATATAAAACCACATAAAAAGGTCAGGAATAAAAACTGTACTTAAAATCTTGCCTGCAGTCTGCCATCTCTAGAAATAGATGAAATGTTCAAAAAAAATCTTAAAGAGTGAGGGATTTTCAGATCATATTAGCAGGAAGTGAAAACTTTACTCAGCTTCTTGTACGCTACTTTAATCAGTAAATCTGAACAACCTTAGTCGACGAATTTGTTTTCCTCAGTTCAAAGATATTAGTTATCTGAACAAAAAGTTTAAACACCATTAGTCACACCTGCAGCAAAGACCATTTTAAAATGTCTAAGAGCCTTGAACAACATCTTTCTGCAACAGCTGGTAATCACAAAAGTTCCTGAAACACTTAAACGATTGAGGTTTTTGATGTTGTGCTTGCAAAAAATAAGAAAACAAAAACCCCTGTTACAAAATAGTATAAGTATGACCATGTTTCTTTAAAGCACTGAAATAATCGCTTGACTGCTGAGCATCAGCTGCCTCGTTAAAAATAGTAATACGCTATAAACAGTGAGCAAGATGTTGGTTACCGAGTCGATATTATTGCACAAACAGAAGAACAAACAAATGTAGCTGATGTTGAATACATCTCTTCTATATGTTTATTTGCACCTAAAGTACAATTTGAATATAAAGACATGGAAAAAAGTTTCATGGAACCCCAGATGTATAAAAACGCTCATCATGTAAATCAATGTACGAAGTAGTAAGAACAAAGGTAAAATTAACTGGACCAACAGGGAGTCTGAACTGATTTTTTTTTCATGTATTAAAATTAAATCTTTACCAGGGGTGCCAATAAATGTGGCAAGCAGTTTAGCAGTGAAAAAAATATTACATTTTATATATATATATATATATATGTTCTCTTTCCACATTGACAGTCCTAATCGTCTAAAGGCCAGACAACACTGCGACAGTCTTAAATTTTATTGTGTGACTGATGAAGCATGGCTCATGTACTGTAGATCGGTCTCACCATTGCCCATTCTCTGGCTCTAATCCTCATGCGGCTGAGGCTGCGGTCCTCAGCATACAAAGCCCCCATCAGCGCTCCAATCGAAGTCCCACCGATCAGGTCCACCGGGATGCCGGCCTCGCACAGCGCTCTCATAATCCCCACTTGGGAGCAACCCCTGATTAGGATACGGAGAAGATGAAACAGGACATTGACTGCCATGTGTTTGTGTAAAAAGACTGGTTGAGGAACTAGTTTACCTGGCCCCTCCCCCTCCGAGGACAAGAGCGATGGCATTACCCGTGAGAACACGAGCCAGACGGGAGAAGTCAGAGTGTCGGTCTGCAGGCTTCTCAAACACACGCTGGTACAGCTCCAACTGAAAAAACAGCAAAGAAATGAAAGTTAAGAGAAATGAGTGACTAAATGATGACGATAATGTAGACTGAGAACGCCAAAGCGCAGCTGGGCCAAATTGGAATACGTAAGGTGCTTCGATAGATGAAATATTCCAACCAGCTTGGGGAGGCTCCTCTTAGAGAAAACCCTTCTGGGACAGGAGAGGTGGAGGTGCCTGGAGATCCAGCTTCGCATGTTCAGCCAGTTCACAGTTCCTTGGGGAGGAGGGCCATCTTCTCGGTGCAACAACACCAGCTGCTTCTGGGCCCGCACTGCACTTCCTTCTAACATGCGCTCCAGCTGAGGGGGGGGGAGAGAGCCAACGAGCACAGATGTTTCAGAACATTTTACATTTGACACTTTTTCCTGTGTGATGTCGGCACAGATGGACGAACACTTGATGAAAAAACGTTCTGAAAACTTAACAGACGTAAACAGGCAGAAATAGCATTTCTCCCGGTAAATTGTCATAAATAAAGGATGAATCTATATGATCGATTTGAAACAGGTAATCCTTAGATGCTGAAGTTTCTTGCATCAGCCCAAAGCCACACATTATGACTGACTTTTCTAAATAACATTTAATGCCACTGCAATTTTAAAAAGCATGCTCCCCACCATCTGTTTTTCCCGTTATCTAATAAACTCCTTAATGAACATTTTGATTAGAGAAAACAAGATAATGGCCCGATCAGATTAATAGCAAATTACCCCCTTCTGCCTCTGCTGAAGATAGTGTTAAGATCAGGATGTGATTTTTATTTTTTTTTTGTAGAGAAGGTGTTTGACCCCACAGATAAAAACCAAGCCAAAGATATTACTCTTTCTGAATTAGGATAAATATTGATCCATCTTTCAATTTCTGCTTCCATTTCCAGGTCAGCTGGTTCACATTCCTTTTTCCCCTCCCCTTTAGAGATTACCTCTCTTCTGTCAGTACTACATGCACTTTAAAACATTGAGTCTCTTTCACAGCATCCATCCAATCTTTGCTCATTTCTCAAACATATTTAAGGGTTAAACACAAGTCATCCTGAGCCAATTCAGCCACTACAATGGTTAAACAAGAAGGCCACAACCTGATTCGACTGAATAATGGTCAGAAGTGACCTTCATATTACATTAGACAGTCATCGATGGTAGAGGTAATTGCTATATTCAGATTTTTTTTTATATACTGTATATTTATATATAAAATCCAGAAAATTTCAAAAGATGACACTAAGGAAAACTGAGGGGGAGAAACTGTCCTAAACTGTCCTTCTACAAGTTGTGTTACTACTACTTTAAAATATCCACTCACAGATAAAAAAATTTAAAAAACATATGCAGAGTAAAGCTGCTGCCAAAAATCTAGAGCACTGAGCACTTCTAGAAATAAAAGACTTCGTATAACCAACCTTTGCTCTCAAACAACTTTGATTCTTTAGTGCACTGCTTGCAAAAACAAAGTTAGATGATAGAAATAATTCTGAGGTTCAGATCATGTTGACAAAATTAGTTACAAAGTTACAATTTAAACACAATGTTCTCCATCAGTGCAGATCAGACAACTTTAACTTATGAATGGTAAGTATTTGATTCTGATAGGTTCAGTTATGACTGGATAACTATTAAAGTAGGCGATAAAATGATTTCACTCTAATTACAAATTACTATTTTGAAGTTGCTCTTGCTGGAAAAACAATGACAAAATAGACATTATATTGGAATACAGCTAATGATATAAAAACAGCTATTAAAAACACTTTTTGCATGCATCAGTATGACCTCCATCTTCTCTCTGTTTGCAGTCAAGTCTTTCCATCTCACCTCCCCAACAGCAGGGTCTTGCTCCCCAAGTCCCACAATAATGATGCAGTCAGCCTGACGGATGCACCGCTGAGTCCACGGAGTCAATGTGTAGTCGGTTTGATACAGAACTATGCGATGTATGTCTTCTTGTTGGCCCAGCCAGCTGGAAAGACGGTACTCATGGACACTAAAGACAAAGCAAGTCCATAAATAAAGGATACAGTAGATACATTTTTTTACCTCTTGCGTCAATAAAACAAGTTTAAACATAATTAAAAGAGCAACAGCGGTTCCAAAGGAAATACTTCCCATATATCTAACGCATGTTCTGGGAAAACCTAAGGTGTAACAACTGTAAATATGAAACTCTCAAACTTTAGTTTTGACATTAACATACCTATCCAGTGCTGCAGCTCCAAGCCTCTGCTTGATAATGTCACTTGTCAGCAGAAGAGTTGGTCCTGCGTGAGATCACATTACATTTACCCAATCAATGTCTTCTCAAAGCAACTTCTACAGCAGATCCCAGAAGACTACAGATTCCTGTTAAAAATAAAACTTTTCCATGACCTTGTTCATGTTTCTTTGGGAGAAGAGCATCAGCATGCTACATCTCATCGTGGCAATATTCAGCCCCAGTATCTTACAAAGGTTCTTCTAATCTATCAGGTTAATCAGGTGAATTTAAAACGACTGAATTATTTAAACTTTTAGCTTAAAAATTTGCACACTTATGTAACAGGTTAATCGCAGCTTTAATTCTTTTTCTATTTTCTCTAATTAATATGTTAAACAGTTCACAATTTTTACATCAACTGCATACATGTGTGCCTATTTTTTTTTTCTTTAAAGACATAAAAGCTGATTGTATTAAAATGAAAACTTTAAAAGGGTAAATTTTCTAGCTACATGTTGCAGACAAAGCAATGGAGTCACCAAAACAAATCTGTCCTGACACGCTCAGACGCAGCTCAAAACAGAATAAGTGGTTAAAAGTCATTAACAGTCCATTGTCAGTAATCCTAACCAATCATGTTTCTATGGCTTTGTTATGTATACTGGAAATCTCCTTAGTGAAATAGCCACCTGTTTTCTTTTCTTTTTTGCTATCTTCACATAAGATTTCCGCACCAATTATCACAACAAACAGTTTTCTGCTTCAAAGATTTCCTTTCCAAGAAGACTGACTTTGTGTCTTCCCCTTTTAGCTTTAATTTCAAATTATCAACAAGTAATAACAATAGATGACATGGCTTAATTTTAATAAATACTTCAGAAGGACACTTACTTGGAATGACATAAGAGTAAAATGAAAGCATCATGTCAGTGTGACTTTGTCTTACCTACAGCAATGAGGGCATGCTGCAGCTCCAGGGTGAATGTAGTCAAAGGCACATCTTCTGATACAGGCAGGACTGTGACAGTAGAGAGGTTGGAGGCTTGATTCCCCGCATCCCACTTGCTCCCTGGAGTGTGGAGTGCCAAGCTACGAGCTGAACAAATCATTAAATTGTAGACATGTCCCTCAATTAAATAGAAGATAAAAGCATTGATAAAACTCAATATCTAAGCAACTAAACATTCAGCATCACCATTGGTGTACTATAACATCATGAGAAAGTAACATATAAACCAAGCACACACCTGAAAGAGGAACATTGACCTGCTGAAGAATCTTTTGACCCAACAAATGGATCAACCTTGTGACAACCTATGAGATCAAAATGTTTTATAACCATCAGGAAAACACTGAACTTGCACATGAAGTAGTTTAGTAGTAGTTTAGACATTGAGTACCTGTGGGAACCTCCTCTTGATGGAGTTGAGCGCCCCCTCTGGTAACTTGGCCAGTTCTGAATCTCGAACAGCGTGAACAGTTGTGGCTCGGTTCTGGTGGGTCAAGGCCTCCACCTGTAGAGACATTTGTTGCTTTATACCAAATCCCCACAAAATATCTCACAACTGCTGTTTGCTATACCTTATCTTTCTCAAAGGCGATTAGTGTCTGGAATGGTGTAAATATGGTGTAGCACAGAGGTAGATTACTCTAACTTACTTTTCAAAGTGGCAAACACCAGAGAACCTGTCATCCAAGTCAGGCGAAGTACTGTTGAGCTTCATGTGAAGGAAATCTTTCTCTCCAAAACTGATCACTACAGAATTTAAAAATCTAAAAACAACTTGAACTGAGAAACGAGGTTTGTCTTTGCACCATGTGCAGTGAGGAAAGCAAAACTCACTGTTGGAGAGTAGCAAACGTTTCAGCGTGAGATTATGCAATGTAATTAAAGCTAAATCCTTCAAGGGTTTTTGAGCATCTTTTTACTCATAACTGTGGAGCATCCTGTGAATCATACACTTCCTTACTTGCACATTAGTAGAGAAAAGCTCTCCATTTAGGTCAACCAAGCACTGTTTTCAGTGATAAACATATTTCACTACTTGTTTGGTGTGACAACAATGACCTCAAAGACTTCTGTCTTCACAAAAATGTCACTGCTAATAAAATGTCTTGGTGTGCTTGAGTGTAGGCTCTCGGTTTGCCCAGAACTTATACCCTCTTATAATCTATAAGAGGCATGGGCAGGTAGCCTATTTGAGCTAAGGTTTATAACTCACCTAAACAAGTTAGAGGGGCGCCAAGGCACTTTATTCTTGGAGCATTTAGACCAAAGCAAATCACAGAAATTTCATTAAGAGTGCAGGAAATTATTAACTTATGAAAAGAAAACGCATTATTCAGCTCCTTCAAGATATGAATCAGTTATGCTTTACACACTCGTTTGCTGTTTATTAGTCCTGTAATAGCACAGTGCGAAACAAAAATCACAAGTGAAAAAAGGAGCTGTAAATGAGTTGTCTTCATTTCATCAAGAAGAGCTGACGTCAATACACTGAAGCTAAATGTGTCTTTGAGTGCTAGACACCTCCATAGCATCCTTATTTTCACTACCACAACAGCTGCAATGACAGCTTTCCTCCTCCAAGTAGCAGTAACCATAGCATCCATCAGCTCAGGTATTATTAGAAGCATTGTGGCAGAAACCCGTCACCACAGCAAGTGGGAGGGCAGGTGAGGGTAACTAAGAGGTTTAGCTTAAAAAAGTAGTCCAGGTGTAAAACTATAAACAGCATAGCCTTTAACACAGAGTTTAGCCATAAAGAGCAAAACTTTAATCTGGGGAGAATAAAACTTCAACATGTAAAAAGTTCCACAGTTAAAATAAAAAAGGGCTTGATTACTGAAAATGGTATAAATCAATATTTTTGAGATGCATTTTTAATAAAATGTTTTTTTTCTAATTGACTGTTTTTACTTTTTTTTTTAATTAATTTAATAAACTAAATGTAAATCTTGTTTTAAACAGCTTTTTTTCCCCACATTTATTTAGCACATTGGCAAGCAATACTGAAGTAAACATCAGTGTTACAACGTCTAGAGTAAGGGTGTCCAAAGTGAGGCCCTTGGGCCATTTGTGGTCCTTGGAAAAATTTGTGAGCCTCTTTAGTTGTTATGGAGATTTGGCAACCCTAAAATGCTACTCTCTGCTGTAGTTGTCTCACAGTAAAGTCAGAAAAACATGCTTTCCTCCTCGTCACTGTACATATTGGCATTTTTTCAAAATAAAATTGATAAAAATCACAAAGAAAATTTTTCCTTTTCTTTCTCTGATTTTCCACATAGAATAAACAATAAAAAATACTTTCTGCCTCATGTCTTACCACTCCAATCAGGTCACCACGGCCATACTCTCCTATCAGCTCCTTTTTGCCGTCGTCCTTCCTGATCACAGAGCGTAGTCGACCACTCAGCACTATAAACGTGCTATCTGATTTTTCCCCCTGCCTAGAAAAAGCAAATTAAATACCTTTAATTTAGTTAAATAAATCTTATTTAGTTGAATATGCTCATTTATTAACTTCTTTTTTTGGGATGTTCATCTTTATCCATTTATTAATGTAGACAATGTTTATAAAAATGACAAATATTTGACGACAAAAACCTGTAAACAGCTCTGCCAGCCTCCACAGCCATCCAATCAAGGGCAAAATCTATCTGTCTGATAAAAGATGACATCCGCCTGGAGACGGTGTGAGCAACATTCAGGACTACTTTTGGCTCAACACGCATTATCCTAAAGAATTAAAGAAACAAAGGTATGGAGAAATTAAGTTACGAGCTTTAACACAAAATGAGAACATGTTAGAATGATTGTAAACAGAACTGACTCGTAGAAGTGGGTTTTGGAAATGGAGAGGAAGCTGCAGTCTCGCTGGGCTCGAACCGTAAATATGAGAGGCTCTCCGGTCAACACAGCGAGCTGACCCACAAGCTCTCCAGGATGCGTCACAAACAAACGAGTTTCTTCTTCACGATCAATCATCCTCTGATAAACATGAAGGAGGCCGGAGATCACAAACTGGATGCTCACTTCCTAGAAAACAAACAGGAACGAGTCAGCTGAGGGAAAATTTAAAAGTTTGAGAGTTTGATGATGGATGTTCATTTGACAGCAAAAAAAATCTGCCTGATATAAGTGCTGTGTCTTCTGCACTTTGATCAGTAGACCCAATAATCTCATGAAAGTATCACAAGGTGGATTGGCAGCACAAAGTTAATGAAAATGTAAATACAAATATGTAACTTAAGATCTCTTTAAAAAATCCCTTGCAAAAAATGGTATGTTACTTAGGGGTAAGGGTTTGTTTGAGCAGCAAAGTTGAACATGTGGGCTGTGCCAAAAAACAAATAAATACCTGGCAAATCCTTTCTACCTCTGCCAAACAACTTCTTCTGATATTAACTTGTATTTGGTGGTGTTTATTAGGTTGGATGATTGGCGTACGAACAAACATTTGAACGTTTTTTTAATACAACAAACAAGTTCAATTAGTAGTGTGCGGGGGAATTGTACACAACCACAGCAGCCTGGCATTTCCTCCTCATCCTGGTCACCAGTCTGATCACACAAAATGCCCAATAAGAATCAGAAACAGGAGGAGTCATTTGGTACAGGCAGAAAGGATTTTCATGGATGTAATTCACAAACTTCAACTGTGCTGCTCTACTTGCCAACATCTCATCTCTCTTAAAAACATTTGTTTTCAGAGGCTTCTTATACAGTTGGCTTATTGTGATTTCTGTCTGCCTGTCTTTATAGTATGTTTTATTTTGATTTTATTATCGTTTTTATTTGGTTTGATCCGTTTTGGTGATGCATAGCACATTGGTTAAAATAAAGATATTTTTAATATGCTTTATAAATAAAATGGATTTGGATTTAAATCAATCAATGGGATTCTTTTTCAAATGCAGCATCATTTAGAGAAAATGTGTTTTTTCAAAAGTTACAGTAAGATGTCTTGGCAAACATCATTGTTAAGACATTTTAACATAACATTTTATTTAACATTTTATTTCCTCCTGTGATAATTATAACTAACAATAACTAAAAACAACTCAGCTAATGGATAGTAAACAGAAATTAAGAACAGTCATAAAAATTTGTATTAAAAAAAAGCTGTGTTTAAAAGTTTTCTCCAACCTGGTCTCCTTGACGAGCTACAACAGAACCAGCCTTAACATGATGAAGGGTCACTCTGCCATCAAGTAAAGTGGGGTCCTACAAAAAAAATCTAATTAAATTAACACCTTCATTACAACAGCATAAAACAAAAGAATATTTAATCTTAGAATGGGCTGATATGAGATTCCCATTTATTGAGATGTATTTGTATTGATACAGTTACCTGCAGCTGGATGACTCCCAGGAAGTCTTTCTTAGCAGCCTGGAGGACAGTGCTGCTTTTACCAATGTTACTGGCATCAGACTGCCCTCCGCTGTCAGTGTAGTGAAACACTTCAGAAGGAGTTTGCTGCATTGTCACATTCTTCTTTAGAGCAGACTACAAAGCCAGACACAAGAACGTCATTTAAATCAGACAACAGCTGTAGAGTTGTCAGGTATACCAGCTTTCTGGTTAATATCACACCAAGCTTCTCCTGTCAGAGAAACATTAGAGCAAACATAAATGAGAAGTTAAACCGTAAAGTCTTACTTTCTGAGTAAGAGGACTGGATGGAGCCTCCTCTATTGTGACACGAGCTCGTTCACAAGCCATGTTAAGGTCATTTCCTGTTGTGCAACATACCAAAGAAGAAATTTTACAATCATAATTCCTCTTAAAAAGATTGTGAAGGACAGAAAAAAATAATAAAGTGACCCACCTCCACAATCAGTGGGTGCAGAGACAGACCGCAACCTCCTACTGCTGTTTAGAGGACTATCCTTAACACCATCTTTAAAAATGGAAAATAGAACGAGTAACAGGTCAAACATGAAAAATTAATAGCTTAATTTTAAATGTGTGCATGTGTAAGATCGTTATACCTGGTTCTGAAGTGGTCTCATTGGTCACAGCTGGAAACTCATCCTGGAAATGGTGGCGACGAGCCGCCTTTCCAGAATTTACCTCAGACATCACACTGTTTATATTAGACAATGGCACAGCCTGACTCTCCTGCCAAAGAAGAGACATAAGAAATAAATTCATATCTTTAATCTTTAGAAGCACAGACAATTGTAAGCTCCAAGAGCAGGGTCCATTCACAAATGAGTACCCCAAACATTAAAAAAAAACTGATTTTGAAGAAAATGATTGGGAAGGTTTCTGACTTTGGGCATACTACTGAAATTATCAGAAGGTAATAAAGTCAGTAAACCACCAGATTTAAAGGTCAGTAATCCCCATTTTTTGTGAAACGGTTGCATTCATTTTCATTCACATTTTTCTGACCAGGAGGAATGACGAAGTTGTGAAGCTGTGCTTAATGATCTGTAAAAGTAGCTTCCCTGTGTGTGATCTAGTGTGCAAATGCTTTTCTAATGTTTGTTATGTGTAATTTGATCAAACGCTAAGCTTAGGTATTCAGCAGGAGCCTCTCAGCGTGACTCTGTGTAAACACACAAATATGCGTGCACCAATTAATTTCCCTCCTACCGGATTGAAGAGCTCGGTTGTTAGGCCCAGATAGTTATGCAACGCCAGAAAGGTCACCCTCTGAAGTCGCACCATGATTATCTGAAAATCCAACAAAGTCAAGAATAATTAAACAGAGCAAGAAATGTTCTTCACAAGTTTGTAATTACTTCTAATTTGTGGAAATGTATTTACATTCCATATTTATTGTTATACTTTTTATACCTGGATGACACGAACAAGTGTCTCGGGGTATTTCTTAAAAACTGACTCAAAGGCTGAAGCAGATAAGCGCAAGATGGTGGAGCGAGTTGCAGCTCGTGCTGATACAGTCTTATAGGGAGCTGGATAACCCTGGAAATAGGAGAGAAGACAAATTCAACCACAATAAAAACTCTGAAAATAGAAGAGAATAACCAACACCTGCTGCTTTTCTATTATTTTATATGTTTAACATTATTATACAGTCTCTGGATGTACCTGAATTTTACCCTGCAGGTCTAATAAAAGCTTATTCTGTTGTAATCTACACATCATTGTTAAACTTGAACTACATTTCAAAAACCTTTTTATGGAGTGGGTAACATGAAAATTTAAATTTTCATGTTACCCACTGTGTATATAGATATCCTGTGTATATGTATATATGTATACACAGGATATAGATATAATTATATCCTGTGTATAATTATTTCTATACACAGGACCAGGGAAATATATTAATTCCCCTCAAACGTCTCTTAAATTTACAACCACAAACTGCATTTTAGTTTGTGACATTTTACTGCACAAACTACTGCATTTTACTGGCATTTTAGTTTTATTGCTGTTTTTTTGTGTTTGACTATTATATAATATACACCCGTGAATAAAAAAAAAAAAGAAGAAATGATAGGAAACTCTCAAGATCAAAGGTTGACCTGCCAGCAGAACACAGGCCAACATTAAACTGATGAAAACTTGGAAACAAGCCTCTGAGCTGAGTGGGAGCCGGTCAGTGATGGAAACTATATTT
>CAEFZY010023194.1:0-21949 GCA_903066815.1 Brachyrhaphis roseni
GATGGATGGATGGTTGGATGGATGGATGGATGGATGGTTGGATGGATGGATGGTTGGATGGATGGATGGATGGATGGTTGGTTGGATGGATGGATGATGATGGTTGGATGGATGGATGGATGATGATGGTTGGATGGATGGATGGATGGATGGATGGTTGGATGATGATGGTTGGATGATGATGGTTGGATGATGATGGTTGGATGATGATGGATGGATGGTTGGATGGATGGATGGATGGATGATGATGGATGGATGGATGGATGGTTGGATGGATGGATGGATGGTTGGATGGATGGATGGTTGGATGGATGGTTGGATGGATGGTTGGATGATGATGGTTGGATGGATGGTTGGATGATGATGGTTGGATGGATGGCTGGATGATGATGATGGATGGATGGATGGTTGGATGATGATGGTTGGATGGATGGATGGATGATGATGGTTGGATGATGATGGATGGATGGATGGATGGTTGGATGGATGGATGGATGGTTGGATGGTTGGATGATGATGATGGATGGATGGATGGTTGGATGATGATGGTTGGATGGATGGATGGATGATGATGGTTGGATGGATGGATGGTTGGATGGATGGATGATGGATGGATGGATGGTTGGATGGATGGATGGATGGATGGTTGGATGGACAAACAGACTGATGGACATGTTGTTGGATGGATGAACAGATGGATGACTGCAGCTAATGCTAATGCTAATGCTAGCTGCTGCCTGCAGGCCTCCCAGCACAGCTAAGTCTGTCCTGATTGGAGTGGAGGATCCCAACCTGCAGCTGGCCTGTAAGGGGGACAGCACCGCCTCTCTGCAGCCACCAGGGGGCATCGTGGAGGGGCCTGGTGCCGTTAAACCCAGACAGTCTGCAGTTCGTGGTTTAGGTGGGAACTGCTGATCCGGTTGGTTGTCAGGGAATCGTAATGAAAGCCTTTAAATCCGTCTTGTGTTTTTTCCGCTGCAGGGCTGCCGGAGCACGTCGACGGCCTTCACAGTCCGGATGACGTCTTCCTCACTCGGCACGTCCGCAGCGCCAGTCAGCACAGCAAAATATCAGGTCAGCTTCTGTTTCCATCAGCATCATTCTGATCAATGAGGCTCTGATGGAGCCAGATGTTAAATCTGTTTTATCTGAAAAACCTCCACCGCTGGAAACAAACAGAAAAACTAAGGAGCAAGAGTCACATTTAAATTTCTGGGAGGAAAATTAGAGACATTTCTAAGATTAATGCTGATTTAATCTGGATATCAGTTTTGTTCTAAAACATTTTCTGTCTTAAAACAGAAATGGAGCTAAAGTAAGACTGGACAGAGAAAGATGAAACATTTTACAGAAACAGAATAATCACAGTTTAATTGGCCGTTCCCCATGCTTATTTATGCACAGCGCTATCCATGCTAACTAGCATGCTAGCCAAAGATACAGATCAATACTAACATTTTAAGAAGTTATTATATCTAAATGATTCACATTTAAAATTTAACCAAGTACTTATTTGCATGCTAACAAAAGTGAATGTCTGATCAGTTAATTAACTTGTTAGCAACTAGCTCAATAGCGCAGACATTTAGCTTTTAACCAGCATGTTAGCAAGTTTTCTATTCACTAGCAACTAGTTGTGGATGCATGAAAAGCTAAGTATCATGCTAGTTGGTTAGTGTTTTTTAGATCACTGGATAGCATCGATAGCATTGATGTTCAAACAACTAATTAACATGTTGGCTAGCTGGTACAGCTAGCTAACGGTCTATGTATCCAGCTAACCCATCTATATTTAACTAAGTTAATATTGGACATATAACCCACTGAAATGCTAGTTTAGTGTGGATATTTAGTAGCTAATTGGCATGTTAGCTAACTCATTAGCAAAGTAGCATGGATTTTTCTCGCTAACCTTCATGTTAATGGGTTAACATGGACAACAAACTGGCTAACAACCATATTAACCAGTTAATCTAGATATTTAACTGGTTAGCATTGGTATTACAGCAATAAATTAGCATGTTGGTTAGCTACTACAGAGAGCTTTCTAAATATGTAGCATGTTCTCAAGTTAGCATGGATATTTACCGAGTTAGCTTCTTTATTAGCAAGTTAATGTTGATGTTTGATCATCTAAATTAACTTGGTGGAAAGTAGATGTGGACATAAAGGCTGGTTTAGCTTGGATAAATAACTGGCTACATTAGTTAATATGGATGTCCAGCTAGCATTAACGTAGCGTTTTGTGGGTTTTTATATTATACATATTAAAAAACTACGACTCTTGAGATTCCAATAATGTTTGTCAATCAAAGACATAATCACAACTGTAGACCCTGTAAGCGCTTTTGTGAAACTACAAAGAAATGCAAAAATAATGTCCAGCTAATGGCTGGAAGCCTCACATAGTGACAGAACAGACATTTCAACCAAAACGCTTCACTCTTTTTCCATGATTATTGTAACTTTTTCCATGATTATTGTAACTTTTTCCATGCTTATTGTAAATCTACGCGTATAAAATAGTTAGTCCATAACAAGTCTCCACAATAAACTGAAAACCTTTAGATTCATCTATTTCTCACAAGGTTTTCATCAAATCTTCCTTTCAGGGTTTAAATCCAAGCTAGCATTGATATGTTACATTTAGCGAGCTAACATGATAGTTTCATAAATATCATGCATATCAAAGTGTCCCAGTAGTATCAAGTGTAAAAGGTGTTCTGTTTTTGTGAAATGTTAGATTTGTAACAGAATCCTCTTCAGTCGCTGTAGCATTTTGAGCGTCGGATTAAAGAACAACCTGATCTAAACGTCTGAACTCAGGAGAGAAGTTCAGCTAAAACGAATCAAATTCACAAAACAATCAAGATGAATAAAACCAACAGATTCAAGATCAGCTGGAAAACAGAAAGAGACCAAGTCTGGATCAGGAGCTCTTCAACATTTTGAACTTCTTCTTCTCTTGTTTCCTTTACCCTCCAGGCTACAGCACCGGTCACTCCCGCTGCTCCAGCCTGACCGACCTCAGCCACCACCGGAACGCCTCGTCCAGCAGCGGCGCGTCCTGCGGCGCCGCTCAGCCCGCCGCCGCCCCCAAGCCGGAGCGGCCGCCCCCGCCCTCGGCTGCCGCCCTGCTGTCCCACCGCTCCTCCAGGTGGGTTCTCACCTGTCCCGGCACGCTGGCCGAACCCAGACATGTCGGCTCACATTCCTGGAATTATTTCACTGCTCAGCAGGAGAAACAGGGAGCAGATCGAATCAGGATGAGATTCCCATCGGCATTCTGGGTATTTTTAAAGCTGCAGTTTGTAACTTTGACAAAAATATGATTTTATATGCTCATTAAAACTCTCTCCATGTTGTGACAGTTTGATCGATCTCCTACTACTCCTGCAGTGTGAAGAAATCAAACCGAAAACAACCAATCAGAGCTAGGGGGTGGGGCTTAGAGCTGGCAATCACTTCATGTACTCACTGCTAAATGTGCTAACGGCAAAGAAAAACTGTTTGTCCACCATCATTGGTGGATATGCTAACAAGCACCAGCATTCATGACAGGCTATGCTAGCAGCAGCGTATCAGAGCAAAGGGTTAGATTGATTGACAGCACTAAGACCCGCCTCCCAGCTCTGATTGGTTGTTTCTAATTAGCAGGTGCTAATTTTTATTCTTACAAGTGACAAACTGCAGCTTCAGGGTCATGGCAGGCAGCATTCAATGACTGATGATGATGATGATGATGATGATGATGATGATGATGAACAGGAGGAAGAAGGACGCCGTGGAGCGCCAGCGGAGCTGCGTGGACGACACTCGCATCGACGCCGACGACATCGTGGAGAAAATCGTTCAGAGTCAGAACTTCTCAGCCGGCAGCAGCGATGAAGGTTCAGATCTCAGTATGAACCAATCAGGTTTCAGCTCAGAGTCTATGAACCAATCAGGTTTCAGCTCAGACTCTATGAACCAATCAGGTTTCAGTTCAGACACTATGAACCAATCAGGTTTCAGTTCAGAGTCTATGAACCAATCAGGTTTCAGTTCAGAGTCTATGAACCAATCAGGTTTCAGCTCAGAGTCTATGAACCAATCAGGTTTCAGCTCAGAGTCTATGAACCAATCAGGTTTCAGTTCAGAGTCTATGAACCAATCAGGTTTCAGCTCAGAGTCTATGAACCAATCAGGTTTCAGCTCAGAGTCTATGAACCAATCAGGTTTCAGCTCAGAGGCTATGAACCAATCAGGTTTCAGCTCAGAGTCTATGAACCAATCAGGTTTCAGCTCAGAGGCTATGAACCAATGTTGTGAAGACATGTTGAATCAAAGTAATTTATTTGATCATTTTTTGGTTATTTCTGCTGTTTGTTGTTGTTTCCAGCTGTTGGACGTAGAAATTCAGATCAGTTTGTTTTTGTTAATTAAGGGTCAAAGTTCAAACTCTAATTTAAATGTTTTAATTAAGTTAATTGCAGTATTTGTAATGAATTAATTGAAAAGTTATAGTTGAAGTTTTTCTCCATTAATTACTGTTTGTATTTATTCCAGCTGATGTTCAGTTTTTGTCTTAACTACGGTAACCATGGTAACCAGCTAGACGTTGTCGTGTAACTCTGGGCTGTTTGTCCTCAGACAGCCACCTGAGACTGTTTGTCAGTAAAGACGGGACCACGGCCCTGAGCGGGACGCAGATCGCCACCAGGTAGGCTCCAGAACCCAGCAGAACCAACCAGAACCCAGCAGAACCAACCAGAACCCAGCAGATCCTGACCCCATCTCTGCTTCCTGTCTGTCTTCCAGAGGGACGCTGGGCGTCTTTGAGCCGGTGGAGATTGAGACTCACTGATGCTCCATGATGGAGGTTCTTCTGCTGACCCGGTTTACTCAGAACCAGCGGTTCCCGTCCGCTCCGGGTTGCTCCACTCACCTCCATTATCAGCTGCTTTTAAATCTGAATAATCTGGATTATTCCAGCAGAGCCTGGCAGGATCCAGGCCTCCAGATGATTAATCCTGAATGTTGAGAATAATCCAGAATAATCCAGAATAATCTGACGGTCGGTGGGTAAAAACGTTTCCTTCTGTTTATGTATTAAAACCCATAAAGTTATGAATTTATCTCAGAGTCAGATGTGAAGCTGCAGGGAGTTTTAATGTTTTTATTCTGAAATATTTCAGTTTCAGAACCGGTTCTGACCCGTTTCAACAGAACCGCTCCACTTTAAGACAACAAAGTTCTGCAGCATTCATGATGACATCACAAAAAGTTTGGTTTTATAACTCAGAGGATCATTTAACACTGAGGATATTATTATTATTATTATTATTATTATTATTATTATTATTATTATTATTATTATTGTCTACGGGTTGATCAGTGTGTTGTTTGTATTTCACAGTTTTGCACGTCTAACCTGTGAGGTTTATTATTAATAACCACTAATTATTAATAACCACTAATTATTAATAACCACTACAACAGGTTTTGAATCGCTGTTCTTTAATCTCTGCCGTGTTTCTAATGGAGAGAAAAATGATGAATATTTTCTCTGATCTAATCGCAGCTTCGTTCCTCCAACCTGGATTTTATTCACTTTATTACTTCAAATCCATTTAAATCACATTAAAGTGCCTTTAATCAGCTGTTCTTTTGATTAATGCAGGAAAATTAAGCATTGATTCTTCCTTTGCTTCTCAGGATCTGTAGCTACTGAATGATTAGTCGCTAACAGGCATGCTAAAGGCTAATTGCTAGTTTTTGTTACTGTTCTCTAAATTTTCATCACAATTTTGACATTGATGCATGAAAAATGTATTCTTCACATTTCTTTTACTTCTGTCTGTAGAACAAGTGCAGATGTGTCTGCTAAGGTTTTAAATGTAGCGGCTAGCAGTAAAGAGAGCAGCTAGCTGCTAACTGTAACTGTTTGTTGTTTCTCACCTGGATAATAATTTTACATGCAGTACATGAAAATGTAATGTGGAGATCTACTTGGTCTTTTCTTGCTCTTCAGGTTATATTTAAACTATTCAGCTGCTAACTGATTTAGCTGCGGTGTTTAGGCGTTAGCGGGATGCTAGCTGCTAATTTTCCTCAGAATTTTGTTCTATGACAGCAATTTAGTCACAATTTTAACAAAGTTAATCTTAAAAAATTTTCTTTTCCCTTATTTTAATCTTTCAGAGGTCCTGTAAGAAAAATCCAGATCTGCAACATTTTTATCTGCAGCATTTAGCAGCTAATGGGGTCGATGCTAACGTTTATTATCCAACCTGAAAGTCACCATGTGCTGCTTGGACCCATATTATTTCATTTGACTTTTCTTTGCTTCATTTTAGCTTCTGGTTTAAAAATCTGTTTACTGCTGAGCCGCATAATGTAGCTAAAAGGCTAACTGTCTTTAGCCGTTTGTTTGTACGGAATCACAGAAGTGCCACAACAAAGAAGAGATTATATATTTTAAAAAGAAGCATTTGTATTTTTGTGTCTTTCATTTGTTTGTATTAATTATTTAATAATTCCTTTGGTGAAATATTTTAGCCAGTAACTTGGTGCTAAAATATGTCAGGCGAATTGGAAATATCTAGGGATTAGCAACACATTAATATTATTATTATAATAAAAAAATCTATAATGAAGTGTGGCTGCTCGAGAGGAAAGTATTATTTTTGGTGTTGGACTGAATTTCTGTTCTTTATTGTTATCCTGGTTTTTGTAATATTTCACATATTTATTCTTTTTGTGGCACTCTTAGGATTCCATACTGTGATTAATTATTAGTGCCGTTAAACCGAGGAGGAAAAGTTTTTCTGCTGGATCAGAAACGTTAGTTAGTTTTTGCTGCTCAGTTTTCACCCAAAGGGACAAACTCCCGTCAGAATCAGCTCTGTTTTTATGCATGCAGATGTTTCTGTGGTTCTGTTGGGCTCAGACCCACAGCTGCTCCTGGACAAAGCCCGGCCTGTTCCAGAACCAACAATAGACAGAGAAACGGACCTGAACGGGTCGGTTTGTGGTTCTGGATGTGTGGACGGAGGCGTGCAGGCCACGCGTTCGCTTCTTCCGCCATGTTTCACATCGCTTTAATAAAAACAGTAAAAACTGAATATGTAATATTTATCTGCTCCGTCTGACCCAGATAGACGCTCAGACTTAGAAACATCTGAAGCCAGCAGGCTGGTTCTGGTTCTGGTTCTGGTTCCCACTGGATCTTAAAGCTTTATAAACACTGAATTAATTACAGTGCAACCACTTAACTGTATTTTAGACAAACGTCCATCAGACGTGTATCACCTGTTATTTTTACACATAAAGTGTTTTATTTTTATTTTGGTGAAAAGGGTTTTAATATTTCATAATGATTCAAGAGGAACTGATGAATGAGATTATGATTTTTATTTTAAGTGTGATGAATTAAAGTGTTTGTTAAAGGGAATGTACTGAATGATTTATTTCACTTCATGTTTTTATTACGATGATCTAAATGTAAACGGTTATTTTGGGTAAATTTATGGTTGTTTTTGTTATTAATGTTCAAACAGATTTGAACTATTTACATTCCTTGTTTTGAAACAATTGTTATTGTAAGAGTTTATCTGTTAATTTTGTTCATAAGCATCAAATAAAATGGAAAAGTTGTGATTAATTTCATTTTGTGCTTCATATTTTCATCAACATTGAAATTAAAAAAGTTATTTTTTTTTATTTATGTTCAGAGCTTTACTAAAGTATTCACACCCTTTGAACTTTTCAACATTTTGTAGCATTACAAACAAACTTAAAGTGACAGACCAACACAAAGCGCTGCATGATCATAAAGTGGGATGAGAATGATGCATCGTTTTCAATATTTTTACAAATTGGTTTTGTTAAAAAAAAAAAGAAAATTACAAACGTTTTAGTGTGAATATGTTAAAAATATTTTTTTTTGTTTTCATTAACTAAATATGAAGATCAGATCTTTTGTATCTATACGAATCTAAACGTATAGCGGTGAAATTACAACATACAACCGTTAGGGGGCGACGGAGACCTGAGCCTTTCCGGCAGGTTTAGAAGAAGAAGTAAGAAGCTGGAAATATTGACAAATAATCCCTCACTACGTGTCTGTAAACATGGTAAGAATAAAATAATTATCAAACATTTATGCTGAAAGGCAGATTTAAAATGTCATTTTAGCGTTTAATGTCTGACCGGAAGTTCCGGAGGTGAAGCATGAAGATAAAGTTGTTTTAAGAGGTTAGCCAGTTAGCTTGTAGCGTCGCATTAAGTGTAAATTATAATACAGACTGATCGATATTTATAGTTTTAATAATTGTGTTGGTTTCAGTCTTAAGTGTCCATTTGAAACTAATTATCTGCGAACCGTTTCTAAATGATTTGTTCATTTAACTTCTTTCTCTGTTCAGACCATTTTTATTTGTTGAAAATAACTACAGATTATTAAAACTGTTCAACGCCGAATTCAAGAGGAAACTTTGTTTGCTCAGAAAATATGTTTTATCATCACCTTCTTTACACAAAAATATAGGTTTTGTCTAAAATTTTCAATTATTTGTAGGGAGTTCCGGTCTGGACAGAACCAATGTGAGACAGAAAATAAAGGAGGAAAAACGGAACATTTAGCACAGGAAGCCCAAAGTGGATCCTGGAGGTTTTAGTCCAGGGGTCTCCAAACTCGGTCCTCGAGGGCCGGTGTTATGCCGAGAAACGCATGCCCTGTTCTCGAGGAACGAGTTTGGGGACCCCTGTTTTAGTCTCCCTGGTTTAACGCACCTGGATCAAATGAGGATCATTAGTGGCCAAAGGAGAAAACTGACCTGCTGAGAAGATTGTGACTAAAACCAGGGAGAGAATAAAACCTGCAGGATGCAACCAGACCTGATTCAGCAGCTGTTCATGATTCTGTTCAGACTCCAAGAAAATAATAAAATCTAATTTCATACAACTTGAATGTTTCTGTTAGATTTTCCCCTCAAAAGGTTAAAAATGAAATAAAAGGAAAATGAAATAATTACCCATATTTCCAGGTCTAAAAGTTTTATCCATCTATCCGTCCCAGGTTTTTCCCGGTTTTCTCCTTGTGTCCCAGGTTTTTCCAGGTTTTTCCAGGCTCAGAGCCAGAGCAGAAACCTGCCTGGTGAACTCCCAGTGAAGGGAATGTGTTTGCTGTATTTCAGGCTACAGGAGCGGATCAGGCGGTCGGGATGAGTCTGGTTCTGTTCAGCCTGCTGCTCTTCACGTATTACACCGTCTGGGTCATCGTTTTGGTACAGGACCCGATCCTGGGAGAGAAATTAACCCATTATTATCAGTCTAAACATCTAATTACTGGATGTTGTTCTAAATTCAGTCATCATGTTTCTGTCAGTCATTCTAAATTAATTTTCTCTCTGATGTCTCCGTGTTTCTCTGCAGCCGTTCGTTGACGGCCGCCACGTCCTTCACAGATATTTCCTTCCTCGGGAATATTCGGTCATCCTGCCTGGAGTCGCTGCGGTGCTGCTGTTGCTCTGCATAGGTCAGAGGTCATGTTTCCTCTACCTTTTAGTTCCTAACAGAACGAAGCTGACCTGGTTCTGGTTCTGTCCCATCAGCTTTAATTCAGCTCTTAATATTAATTAATTCAGTTTGTTTATGTAGCAGCAGCTAACACGTGTTCAAACTGTCATGTTGAGATAATCAGTGAATAAAATGTCACATTTGGGTTTTAGTAAGCAGTTTCACAATAAAAGCCCAAACTGATGCAGGAATCAGATTTTTAGTTGAATCTCAGATTTTTTCCCGGTTCTGAAGGTTTTTGGGTCTCATGTTCTGTTCGGTCCAACAGGAACCTTCACTGCCTTCATCCTGTGGAAAAACCGCAAACCAAAGAAAACCGACTGAGTTCAGGAAGTTCTGCGTTTTGGACTCATTCTGACGAACTCTGGCTCCCCCTAGCGGCCGTTCTGTCCCGGTGACGTCAGAGGCTGTGCTGCAGGAATGACGTCACAGTTCAGGAACGTGAAACTGATTATTGAATAATGAGGAAACCTGTAAATATTCAGAGTTTATTGCCGTGGAAACATTTTTCTATAAATAAATTAAAGTAGGAGTGAATTTGTGTACAGATGGTTTCACTTTTGTTTACATTAAAATAAAATACAATTTTTGCTCCTTAAAATTATTTGTGTCTTAATGTTTCAGATCAAACAAATAATTGAAACAAACTCAGATTTAATTTCTTTAGGAAATAAATCTGTTTCTGTGATAAAGTATTAAAAATATGTCTGCTTAAAGCTTATTTTCAAAAGATTCTTTTAATCTGACAGATGACAGATGCGTTTATTCATTTATTGAATTATTAAATTTGTTCCTTCATTAATGCAGATCTGTAAACTGCAGGTTATTTTTCTGAACTGGATCCTCAGATTTTCTCTTATTCCAACAAACATAAAATACTAGTTTGTCTTGAAGGCTGAAAAAAATCAGAAATAAACAGATGTTAGTTTTTAATATTCACCTGCGCTGCATTAATGCTTCCGTCCAGATGGGGGCAGCAGATCCAAACTTTAAATCTGTAGAAAACCGAAACCACCGATTAAAACGATTCTAATGTTTCAGAAATATATTAAATTAAGGCTGAAACGATTAACTGGATTAATTGATTGTCGAAACAATCGTTAACTAATTTATGAACAAAATTATTTATATGCAAAATAAATAATTTTGCATAAATAAAATCACGAAGGAAACTAAAAGGGAAAATAAAGAACATGGTGGAAAGACAGAACAAATATTATGAAAGTAAAGTTTAAAAAACTATGAAAAATCTTAATAAATAAAAAAATAATCAGCACTAATATTTCATAAAATTGTTAATAAATCAGAATAATTATTTACTTCCTGAATATTTAATGTAAAGTTGCAGAAACTGAAGAAAAGTTCAGCAGAACTTTGATTTCATTAAATTATTCCATAACATATTCATAAACCTGAATGTTTTCAGGCCAGTTTAAAGTTCGGAACCGATGGAAACTCCTGTAAAAGTACCAGCTGCTGGTTCTGGACCGGTCCGCCCAGCTTTACCGGGCTGGACCGGGCTTTTAATTTGAAGGGACGCTGGAGCCGAAGCCCATCAGCCCGCAGAGCCAGTCGGTGTCAGGTTCTGGGTGTGACCGGATCCAGGATCAGACCGGGCCCGGTCCGGCTGCGGCACATGAGCCAGAGACACCGGACCGAACCGGAACCAGAACCAGAACCAGCAGAACTCAGTCTGAGGTGAGAAAAATAACTAATTCTGCTCTGAAAAATAGATAGATAGATAGATAGATAGATAGATAGATAGATAGATAGATAGATAGATAGATAGATAGATAGATAGATAGATAGTTTTATTTTTTAGTTGAATTAAAAAATAAATCTTAATTTTATTTAAGATTATCATTTAAATGTTAACGTGCAAATCATTTGAATGTTTCTGATTGGCTGATGATGAGAGGCCGGAAGTGATGCTCCCAGCTAAAGAAACTCTGAGGTGAGCTGACCTTCTGACTCCAGGTCCGAACCGGTCCGGACTGAGCCGAACTGAGCCGAACCGGCCCGCCGGAGCTTTGTTAGTCAAATGAAGGCCGGAGGTCTGGATGTAAATCCTGATGAGAGGAAAAATCTCTGCAGAGCGAAAAGACAGAAAAGTTACACTGTAAAACAGCAATGATCTGTTATAGGAGAAAAAACATATTCCATATGTTTACTGTGTTGTTCATTCATTTAAATATCACAGCTTTAAGTTAAATACCTGAATAGCAAGCTAATTGTTTAGCTTAGCTTAATTAGCGTAAATTTATGTTAACTACAAATTTTGTCGTGTTTACATTATTACAGCTTTTTTTTGATGCAGTTTAAAAAAATTTCAGTGTTTACACAAAAAGACAAAAATATATAAACAAAACAAATATTCATCCTTTCATCATGAAGCTGTTCAGCTCCACAGCTACGCTAACTTTAGTTAAATATTTAATTAGCTAAATTTATAAAGTAAAACAGAAATAAAAGCCTGTCTGGGTTTCTTCCTGTTTAGTTCCACACCTGGACGTCTCCTTCCTGTTTAGGCTAGCATGCAGCCGTTAGCGCAGATGACCTTTGGCCCTCCTGCTTTGTGTTCCTCCAGGTAGCTCTAATGTTGTGGATGAACCAATCAGACTCAGAGAAAGCAGTGACATCATCAGCGGTTATTTAAAGGGCCAGTCGTCTTATTAGCTGTAGAGGTTTGATCTCTGCTCTGCTGAAACGTGTTAATGAGCCGCTCGGCTCATCAGGCGCGCTGCGCCGCGACGTGGCCCGCAGAGCTTTCATCCCATTGTGCTGGTCGCCATGGCAACCCAGTTACAGACTGCTGGGTTTGGTTTCTCCTCTCACTCTTTGATTTCTGCAGAAAGCTTTCAGCGCCTCACGCTGCCGCTCTGCTCTCTGTCCAGATGGAGACGCCCGGACGCCTGCAGCCGCCGTCGCAGCGATCCGGCACGGCGAAGCGGCGGCGCTGGGGCGGACTGAGGCAGCAGTGGAAACTTCTGGGTCTGTTTGAGATCGACCAGCAGCACGACTTCCACGGCCTGACCTGCAGGATGAAGGAGGGCCTGGCTGCAGCCATACACACCTCCACACACACACCGCCAGCGGTGAGTCGCAGCGGCAGCATCATGCCTGGTAAAAACCACAGAGGAACGCCTGATGGCTCCCCAAACCGGCCCAGAGGTCAGAGGTCAGCAGCCTTCATGTTTTAGTCTCAAATCCGATCAGTTCAGTTCAGTTCAGTTCAGTTCAGTTCAGTTCTGTTCAGTTCTGTTCAGTTCAGTTCAGTTCATTTCTGTTCAGTTCAGTTCAGTTCAGTTCATTTCATTTCAGTTCAGTTCAGTTCAGTTCATTTCTGTTCAGTTCAGTTCAGTTCAGTTCAGTTCAGTTCATTTCATATCAGTTCATTTCATTTCTGTTCAGTTCAGTTCATTTCTGTTCTGTTCAGTTCAGTTCATTTCTGTTCAGTTCAGTTCATTTCTGTTCTGTTCAGTTCAGTTCAGTTCAGTTCATTTCTGTTCAGTTAAGTTCAGTTCAGTTCATTTCATTTCATTTCATTTCATATCAGTTCAGTTCAGTTCAGTTCATTTCTGTTCATTTCAGTTCAGTTCAGTTCATTTCTGTTCAGTTCAGTTCAGTTCAGTTCAGTTCAGTTCATTTCTGTTCAGTTCATTTCTGTTCAGTTCATTTCAGTTCAGTTCAGTTCAGTTCATTTCTGTTCAGTTCAGTTCAGTTCAGTTCAGTTCATTTCATTTCTGTTCAGTTCAGTTCAGTTCATTTCTGTTTAGTTCAGTTCATTTCTGTTCTGTTCTGTTCAGTTCAGTTCATTTCTGTTCAGTTCAGTTCAGTTCATTTCTGTTCAGTTCAGTTCAGTTCAGTTCAGTTCAGTTCATTTCTGTTCAGTTCAGTTCATTTCAGTTCAGTTCATTTCATTTCATTTCTGTTCTGTTCTGTTCAGTTCATTTCTGTTCAGTTCAGTTCTGTTCAGTTCAGTTCAGTTCAGTTCAGTTCAGTTCATTTCTGTTCTGTTCAGTTCAGTTCATTTCTGTTCAGTTCAGTTCAGTTCATTTCTGTTCAGTTCAGTTCATTTCTGTTCAGTTCAGTTCAGTTCATTTCTGTTCAGTTCAGTTCATTTGTTTAGTTCAGTTCATTTCTGTTCTGTTCAGTTCAGTTCAGTTCATTTCTGTTCTGTTCAGTTCAGTTCAGTTCAGTTCAGTTCATTTCTGTTCAGTTCAGTTCAGTTCAGTTCATTTCTGTTCAGTTAAGTTCAGTTCAGTTCAGTTCATTTCATTTCATATCAGTTCAGTTCAGTTCAGTTCAGTTCTGTTCAGTTCATTTCTGTTCAGTTCAGTTCATTTCATTTCAGTTCAGTTCAGTTCATTTCTGTTCAGTTCAGTTCAGTTCAGTTCATTTCTGTTCAGTTCAGTTCAGTTCATTTCTGTTCTGTTCAGTTCAGTTCAGTTCATTTCTGTTCAGTTCAGTTCAGTTCATTTCTGTTCAGTTCAGTTCAGTTCTGTTCAGTTCAGTTCAGTTCAGTTCAGTTCATTTCTGTTCAGTTCAGTTCATTTCAGTTCAGTTCAGTTCAGTTCAGTTCATTTCTGTTCAGTTCAGTTCAGTTCAGTTCATTTCTGTTCAGTTCAGTTCAGTTCAGTTCAGTTCAGTTCATTTCTGTTCAGTTCAGTTCAGTTCATTTCTGTTCAGTTCAGTTCAGTTCATTTCTGTTCTGTTCAGTTCAGTTCAGTTCATTTCTGTTCAGTTCAGTTCAGTTCATTTCTGTTCAGTTCAGTTCAGTTCAGTTCATTTCTGTTCAGTTCAGTTCATTTCAGTTCAGTTCATTTCATTTCATTTCATTTCTGTTCTGTTCAGTTCATTTCTGTTCAGTTCAGTTCATTTCTGTTCAGTTCAGTTCAGTTCAGTTCATTTCTGTTCAGTTCATTTCTGTTCAGTTCAGTTCAATTCAGTTCAGTTCAGTTCAGTTCATTTCTGTTCAGTTCATTTCAGTTCAGTTCAGTTCATTTCTGTTCATTTCTGTTCAGTTCAGTTCATTTCTGTTCAGTTCAGTTCAGTTCAGTTCTGTTCAGTTCAGTTCATTTCAGTTCAGTTCATTTCATTTCATTTCTGTTCTGTTCAGTTCATTTCTGTTCAGTTCAGTTCAGTTCATTTCTGTTCAGTTCAGTTCAGTTCAGTTCAATTCAGTTCAGTTAATTTCTGTTCAGTTCAGTTCATTTCATTTCAGTTCAGTTCAGTTCATTTCTGTTCAGTTCAGTTCATTTCATTTCATTTCTGTTCAGTTCAGTTCAGTTCAGTTCATTTCTGTTCAGTTCATTTCTGTTCAGTTCAGTTCAGTTCATTTCTGTTCTGTTCAGTTCAGTTCATTTCTGTTCAGTTCAGTTCAGTTCCTCATATCTGACTCTGGATCAGTCGAGTCAAACTGAATCAGCTGAAGGTGAAAACTTCCTGCTTCATCTGCTGATTGTTTGTCATCGATGAGGTGACTTGACCTCTGACCTCTGGTTTCATTCTGACGCCGCTCCTCTCTCTGTCCGGTCAGTAAATTGATCCGAAGCTTTTAAATCTGTACAAAATGTCTCTGATGTTCATTCATTCACTTCAGAGCTGAAGCTTCTTGTTTTTATGTCACTAATAATAAAATGCTGAAGGTCGCTGCGCCGCGCTGAAGGTCGCTGCGCCGCGGCGCTAACAGCTTTCCAAGGATTGATTATTGGATTTCTCAACGTGTCAGCAGTAAAATCATCTGTGTTCAGATCAGAGGAAAACCAGCAGCAGAAACTTCCACGGATTATAAATGACCCCGTCCTGCTGCCGTAGTTCGTTTTGGCAGCAGGTCAGAGCGCAGAGAGGCGACCGCAGTAAACAAACCGCTTCAGCAACAAACAGCCTAAACATCCAAGTTGCTTAATGTGTCAACGCTGCCGTCTCCTGGTTTCAGACAACTAAACAAACAAGCAATTATTCCTGAAACTGAGATTATCAGGAAACTCCTGATGCTAATTTAGAGCAACAGCTACAAAACATTTAACAGACATTTGTTTAAAATATTATTAAAACCAGAATCCAGATGGTGAATAATTATATTCAGTTTTTATGATTCTAAGTATTTTCAAACGTTGCTGCTGCTGAGTTGTTGCTAAAACTTTGTGTTGGTTCAGTTGAAGCCAGTGGACAGCAAAGACGTCTGCTAATCCGCTAATAGCTAATTACCTTAGCGCTTTAGCGTTTTTGCTAATGTTGAAAACATTTATTGCTTTAGCTTCCCCTGAACACTGACACATATGGATTATTTTGAGAACCTCTCCATGTTCTCCTTATGACACTTTATGGACATCAACATGGCTGAATTTAGCGCTTTGGCAATAGCATGTGTTCAAAACCATTTTGGTATAGGGCTTTAGCGTTAGCATAAAGGTTAAAATATTTAAACTTGAATGAATGAGGACAGTTTGGCATCATATCAATATTTATGTTAGCTTTGTGAATTAGCCACAGGCTGATTCATTAGCAGGCTAACGATCTGCTGATGCTGCGATGTGGTGAAGCAGTGAGTCCCTCTGAGGAAAGCTTCATTCTGGAAGTGGAAGAATAAATAATTGATTCTGGTTTGTGTAAAAATCCTCACAGGAAGTCAAATCTGATCCAGGTTCAGCCGTGAGCTTGGAGCTGACTGAGTTTCTGTTGCTACAGAACAAACAGAATTCCCGACCCGGTTCAGATCGGACCTAATCCCTCTGAAGCCCAGAGCGCTGACTCAGCAGGGAACATTACGGCTCGGTCAGCGGCGCCGCCTCTGACATCACGGATCGCCGTGGCGACCTCAGCGCACTGAGCGCCAGCAGTCACTGAGAAATACACAAATATCCACATAAATTTCATATTTCAACCAGATAAACCGAATGAAACAAGTCGCAGCAGATGGACGGAGTTTGAAGGATCTCCTGTAGAGGTCTGTGTTACATCACTTCTGGAAATCCCTCTGACTGAAGACATTCTGTTGTTTTATGGCTCATGAATTCCTGAATTTCCACTTTCCTATAAAAACAGAAACTGAAATATGAAGCAGATCGTGACTCTTTCTGTCTTACTGTGTTTCTGTTTCCAGAACGACCTTTCAGACAACGACTTCAGATCCAAGGTCACGCAGGTGCACAAGGTGAGGTCGGGCCGGCAGGCGGTGATTGTGGCTCTGCAGGCGTCCCAGACAGTTTGCTGTGTTTGTCCAGGACTTCTCCCTGGAGACGTTCGGCGGCCCGGTGTTCGTCGCTCTGCGCGCGTCGCTAGGAATCACAGAGGACGAGTATCTGCAGTCTCTGTGCTCAGAAAGCTGCTACCTGCAGTTCATCAGCAACTCCAAGAGCAAAGCCGACTTCTTCCTGACGTGAGTCTGCTCCTCACTCAGCAGAAAAACAAACAGGAAGCAAAACTGACCTGGTTACAAGGCATAGACAAAAACACATAAATCAGAATATTGTAGAAAAGCTGCATGTTAGCATCTAACATGTTAGCAAGGATTTCAACCACTATAAAATTATGAGCTAATGCTAACAAAATAATTTTATTAGCTGCTAACATTAGTCATTCTTAAGTATTGGACTTTTTTTTCAAATGTTTGTTGCTATAAGCTTATGAGCTAATGCCAACAAAATAGCTTTTTTAGGACAGTTGCTAACATTAGCACATGGTAGCTGTGGTTAGCTGACATGCTAATTGTAGGATGTTTAACAACACGTGTTCATTGATGAATTTTGTGTTTTTGAACCTTCAGAAATGATAAACGTTTTTTCCTGAAGACTCAAAACAAACGGGAGATTAAATTCCTTTTGTCCAACCTGAAGATCTACGTAGAACATCTGAGGAAGTTCCCACATTCACTGCTGGTCAAGTTCTTAGGTACAACCTGACCTTTAGCCTGACCTTTAACCCGACCTTCAACCTCAAACATCGTCAGCTGGAGGACGTGTAAACATGATCCTGTGAACTCGTCATCGTGATGATTCTCGCTTTCCTTTCAGGAGTTCACCGGATCCGGATCCCCCCCGGTCGGAAGGTAAAGATCCGCTTTGACCCGGTTCTCTGGTTCTGAATGTCTGGATCAGGAACTGAGGAATCTTTAAATATTTCTCCTTGGAGAAAAGTGATTTTTTTCCCCCCCAAAATGTAGCATGATCAAGACAAATTAAAAATTCAGAAAGCAAATGTGATTTCTATGTTATGAGTGAAAAAATCTGCTAATGCTAACTGTGTTTTAATATTCCAGAGTTTATTCAATCTTCTGTATCTTGTTGAAAAATTAGATGTAAATTAATTTTCTGAGATTTTAGAAACTAAACTGAATAAATTACTTGGTGAGATTTTGTGCTTTTGAGTTACTTCCTGTAGAAACCGCCTGATAACAGGAAGTAGCCGCTGGTCTGACATATTAGCTAAAACATCTGAATTTCTTCTTCTGCTGTTTTGTGGATCTGAACGTTTTGGCGCCTCCTGCTGGATCATCTCATGTTTTCTTCTTGGCAGAAATATTTCATCGTGATGCAGAGCGTCTTTTATCCGGACGAACGCATCAACGCCCGGTGAGTCTGCAACCGGGTCGGTTCTGGTTCTGATCGGTCCTGGTTCCGGTCGGGTCCATTGACGCTGCCTGTGTTCTGCAGGTACGACATCAAAGGCTGCGAGGTGAGCCGGTGGACGGACCCGGCGCCGGAGGGCAGCCAGATCATCGTGGTTCTGAAGGACCTGAACTTTGAAGGCCAGTTCATCACGCTGGGTGAGGAAGAGGAGGAGGAGGAAGGTGCAGCGCGCCCTCTGCTGGTCACACAAAGAACTACTTCTGTCCTCCAGAACCGAACCAGTTCAGTCTGAAAACATCTGAAAAACCTGCTGGACTCAGGTCTGGACTTTGACTAGACCATTCTAACCCATGAGTCAGCGTTGATCTAATCCATCCCATAATATATCTGGATTGTGTCAGAAACCAAAGCTCAGATTTTTAATGTAGAAAGTTCACTGTAAAACATTACAGTTTGTTTTTGGTAAACCATGAAAATGAAACTCAAATGAAATCCACACCGCCTGGTTCTGCTCTGACATCGATCCGTGTCTCTGTGTGTGTTTTGTTGTGTCTGGGTTTGTGTTTCGTATTTGCTGAGTTTTGTCGTGTTGTGTGCAGAGCGGCAGCGCTCCTGGCTCGTCCAGCAGGTGGAGATCGACACCAGCTTCCTGGAGCGGCTCAATGTTCTGGACTACAGCCTCCTACTGGCCCACCAGCCGCTGCACCACGACGAGCGGAACCAGAACCTGTCCTTCGCCTCGCTCATCGTCAGAACCAAGAAGTCCGTCCGCTCCGCTGGCTCCACTCACAGGGAGCTAAATAATTACCTAAACATTTACCTGGCTAACATGCTAGGTAGTTAGCCAGATAAATAGTTTACAAGCTAGCTAAATAGTAAGATCAATATTTAGCTGGCTAATTTGCTGAATAGTCAGGAAGCTAAGTATTGAGACTGCTAAGCTAAATACTTAGCTAGCTGCATTTTTTTAGCTGGATAAGTATTGAGCTTAGCTAGCTATTACAAACTCTGCAAAGTTTATAGTAGCTAGCTAAGTATAACTAAGTAGCATAAATTTGGCTAATACTTAGCTTTGTATACCAAAACATCTGTATTGGTAAATATCAACACCAATGGATCTATTGAAACAGCTTTTATTTTGATAGTCTACTTCCGCTTATCAGCAAGTGAATTTGCATGTGGCTAAATGTTTAGCTTGCTAGCCTGAGTGTTGTGTTTGTCTGATCTGCAGATGCAGATCTAGGTTATCGCTCTGTCTCTCTCTGCTCTATGGAAAAAATGTGAATCACCATGGCAACCAGTTGGTTCATCAATCAGCTCCTGCTTCATTCGTCGCCTCCATAATTTCTATAGATCTGATTATCTGATCAGAACAGATTAGATTAGGGATCAGAGCAGATACTACATCTTAATTAGCCTCCGTCTCCATGGTAACGGCTAATGGGTTGGGTTCCAGCCCAGTTCGGTGGTCCTGACCCTGTGGGAGTGAAACGGACCCTGGACGTTTTCTGGTCCATTTCCTCAGAACTTTAAATGGAATTATTATCGACCCGGTTCTGATCTCAGGCCCGGTTGTGTCCAGAATTTTGTACAGTCCGCCTCACTTCCTGTCTGGTACCGTTCCAGGTCCGTGAATCCCGGGTCCAGCCCGATCCACGCCGGAGTCCCGGGAGCGGTTCCGAACGACGACGCCGGACCGTCACCGGAACCGGACTCGGGCTTGACGTCGTCCCAGGACCGAGACGACTCGTCCCGGACGAGTCCGCGGCCCGCCGGGTCCGGCGCCGACTCCCCCGACGTCCCGGACTTCAGGGCCCAGAACCGGCGGCTGCTGCCGAACCTGAAGAACCCGCTGCACGTCATCGACGGACCCGATCAGCGGTACTTCATCGGCATCATCGACGTTTTCACCGTTTACGGCCTGAAGAAACGGCTGGAGCATCTCTGGAAGAGCCTGAGGCATCATGGCCGCTCCTTCTCCACCGTCAGCCCGCCGGAGTACAGCCGGCGGCTCCGGGTCTGGGTCCAGAACCACACCGAGTAGACCCGCTGGGTCCACAACCACAGGGTCCAGAACCACAAGGTCCAGAACCACAGGGTCCAGAACCACACTGACTAGACCAGAACCACACCGAGTAGAACCACAGGGTCCAGAACCACACTGACTAGACCAGAACCACACTGAGTAGAACCACAGGGTCCAGAACCACACCGAGTAGAACCACAGGGTCCAGAACCACACTGAGTAGACCCACAGGGTCCAGAACCACACTGACTAGACCAGAACCACACTGAGTAGACCCACAGGGTCCAGAACCACACCGAGTAGAACCACAGGGTCCAGAACCACACTGACTAGACCAGAACCACACTGAGTAGAAGCACAGGGTCCAGAACCACACCGAGTAGAACCACAGGGTCCAGAACCACACCGACTAGACCCGCTGGGTCCAGAACCACACTGAGTAGAACCACAGGGTCCAGAACCACACCGAGTAGAACCACAGGGTCCAGAACCACACTGACTAGACCAGAACCACACTGACTAGACCAGAACCACACCGAGTAGACCCACAGGGTCCAGAACCACACCAAGTAGAACCACAGGGTCCAGAACCACACCGACTAGACCAGAACCACACCGANCCAGAACCACACTGAGTAGACCCACAGGGTCCAGAACCACACCAAGTAGAACCACAGGGTCCAGAACCACACCGACTAGACCAGAACCACACCGACTAGACCAGAACCACACTGAGTAGACCCACAGGGTCCAGAACCACACCAAGTAGAACCACAGGGTCCAGAACCACACTGAGTAGACCCACAGGGTCCAGAACCACACTGAGTAGACCCACAGGGTCCAGAACCACACTGAGTAGACCCACAGGGTCCAGAACCACACCAAGTAGAACCACAGGGTCCAGAACCACACCAAGTAGAACCACAGGGTCCAGAACCACACCAAGTAGAACCACAGGGTCCAGAACCACACCGACTAGACCAGAACCACACCGACTAGACTGTCCGCCTCCTTCAGCTCACAGAACCAGAACCGCGGCTCTCCGCCCAGGAGGCGAAACGTTTCTGGTTTCTAAATGAAAAGAAAACAAACTTGTTGTAAAAGGTCAGAAACTAAACCATCTATCTGCATCAGGTCAAAGGTTAAAGGTCACGGCTGCTTGCCAGGGTTGAAGGGGAAAGCCTCTTCTCTCTAGAAACAAGATGGCCGCCAGACTGAGGTCAGCAAAGCCGTGATGTCATGACGACGTCCTCCGGACCGAACACCGAGCACGGTGGTGGAGGCATCAGGATGTGGGTTTACTCTGTAGCTGCAGAACCTCTCAGTCAGTGATTGGACTAGACCAGGGGCGTCCAAAGTTGCAGCCTGGGCTCCAGTTTTGGCTCTTGGACTGATTTTTGCGGCTGCAGCTCAAGAAAGAAGCAAACTTCTGATCTAGATTAGATTAGGGAGATTAGACCTTCCTAATCTAATCTGATGCAAATAAATTCAAAAATACTTTATTGATCTCAGTCAATAGTCTTAAAACATCTTAAAATCATTTTAAAAAAATGTGCATTGGCCTTAAATACACCAATCATAGGAGTTAAATTTGGTCTGTAGCTAGCTGCTAATATCCCCAAGCTAACTAGCTAGCTGCTAATATCCCCATGCTAACTAGCTAGCTGCTAATATCCCCATGCTAACTAGCTAGCTGCTAATATCCCCAAGCTAACTAGCTAGCTGCTAATATCCCCAAGCTAACTAGCTAGCTGCTAATATCCCCATGCTAACTAGCTAGCTGCTAATATCC
>CAEFZY010023197.1:0-11960 GCA_903066815.1 Brachyrhaphis roseni
GGTGACCCTACCAGGGGCATAAAGCCCCAGACAGCATAGCTCCTAGGATCATTGGGACACTCAAACCCCTCCACCACGATAAGGTGACAGCCCAGGGAGAGGTGTTTTTAAACAGTATAATAGTAATGTTCACATTTTTCTTAAACTGAATTTTGGGTTTTCATTCTAATACACTGACATGTTGCTGAAAGCACACAGAGGTTGAATTTATCACCAGAATTTTTTTTTCCTTCAAAATTTAAGTACCTAATATAATCAAAGAATGATTTTTTCATTCTTATATTGTAATAATTTTAATTTTTTTTATTACAAAATGAAGTAAGGCTGATCGAATGTGTGAATTGCTGCCCACCTGTAAGAGTAAAAGGAGAACACGCCACTTCCTCCCATTTTGGCTCCGCCTCCATAGGCTCCGCCCTTCTCCCGAATTTCTCCGTGGAGGAATTTAGCCGTCATCATTCTTGCCAAGATGCACAAACTGACTCAGAAGAACCAAGCGGAGAGGATAAACAATGAAGAAATGGGACTTAAAAATGTCAAACGGTACATAACTACCGTAATATGATCATTTTGACATATAATGTTGAGTACGGCCTGAAGTTCCATTAAGTAAGCTAAAATAAAAGTTATAATAAAGATGCAATCAATTATCAGTGGACTTTTCTGTATTTGTTTTATAGTTACCTGGCACAATCCTGGTGGCAGAAAGGGACTGTACGAATTCTCTCACTGACAAAGTTAACAGGGAAGGGCATCTGGAAGAAAGTTTTCATTTGACATGGCTGGAAATTTGGCTCCTGTAGAAGCATAAAAAAATAAGTTTAAACTTCAGTTAATATAGACATGAGTGTTCAATCCAGCATGTAATTATAATTCCAGATTTCTCACTGATGGATAACAGATGCAACGACTAGAAAACACTTTTCTATACGTCCAAACTCATTGATTATATTGAACTTACTGTTATTAGTTTTCTAGTTGGACCTGAATCATCCAGAGGGTCAAGTGGTTTCTGTAGCAAAGAAACAAAAATGCATAATATTAAACATATTTTCTAAGCAGAGCATTGCTTCAGTCCGTCAGGAATATCTTACCTTAATAATATTTGCTCTGATAAGTTTGCGCTCTTTTCTGTTTTCAGCAACATCTTTAATAAAACTCTCCAACTCTTTTGCTGAGTCAGAGATTATCTGTGGTGTTCCATTGATTGCACACCTGTTAGAATATGAAGGAAGCAGGAAATGAAAATGAAATGGTAAGCATTCTGCAGCTAAAATTTTAATCACAAATGTGATTAGATGCAACTACAGAAAGAAAGGATGAACTTCTCAGATTCAACCAAACTTTATTGTTAATGATCCCACCTCATGTTCTCGGGGTTCAGAAGGTGTTTTTTGATCCTGGGTAATACTCGGATGACTTGACTAAGATCTGGCATCTCTGCTATTCTCTTCAAAAACTTCACCTAATGTTCAAATGAAAACATAAAACCTGATCAGTAAACCACAGCAGAGTGATGGTACAACAAAACAAAGACTATAGACAACAGACTATTCCATCTTTCAGTCAATGCTGCCCAAAATCAGGATTACCTGCTCCATCCCACCAAAGGTCTCCTGGAGTTCCCCGGCTGGTGTCAGGTGTCGACCCGCTCTGGTCATGGCGTACATGTGACCAGAGTAGGAGATCCCATTTGCCAACTCCTGCGCCGCCATCATCACCAGAACGCGAAGGCGCTCTTCGCTATCAAAATGAGGGCTGTAGGAGAACCACCAGTCATTTGTTACTTCATGCAAAGCAATAATCAATCATCCACATATACTTCACTATGGAAAAACAATTCTATTTCTGTCATCTGACCATAACATTTTTCTTCAAAAACTAGTTTTAGACTGGATTAGAAGAGGTAAAGCTTCCTTATCTCACCATTATAGAACATGCCAACAATGCTTAAAGGCCCAAACTATAGCAAGAAACCAATCAATTTAAATTAAATAAGTCTCAACATTTCTGATAACAAAAATGGTCAAATATCCAGCCAGAAAAACAAGAAAAGATTGACAGAAAGTGTATTTGCATCCTGGAGTTTTATTAACCTGTTGAAAATGTTGCTCCAAAGTTTAAACATGTGAGGAAGATTTCTTTCCAGGCAAGAGGAGAACAGGAGAACCCCCTGTAAGAGACGGCAACAATAAGCTGACAATTTCCCTTTAGAGACAGAGCTTAGGTTTATCCCTCATTCAAAAGTAGAAGAAGGCAAAAGGATAAATGTGTTTTTGGCTAACCTGCTCAAACGTGTCCATCTGGGTGCAGTCAGGAATGACCTGCGTTGAGACAGACATTCCTCCTGTCCTCATCTCCATCTGCTGGGCCTGCTGCCTGTAATCCAGATCTCCACAACCCATTCTGCCCAAAAACAATACAACTTTAATCCGCTGTTGCAGCTTGGAATGGAAAATCGACATCAAGTCTTCTTGATTGTTAGTTTTCAAAGCAAATTTAAGGTAAAACATGCAGCAAACAAAATAATTATTTAGTTAAATCAACTGTGTTCACAATATTCGGTAAGGATTTAACAATAAGTATTAACAATAAGTATTTTTATGAAGAATTGTATGAATGTTCCTTTAAACACACTTAGCACAATTCAGAAATCGTCTTGAGTGAATGAATCTAACTGCAAGAATAACAGCTAAGCCACCAAAAGGACCCAAATCTAGCAGAGGCAAAAAAGTGTTTCAATTTGCAACAAGACCATCCACTGTTACTAAAAAGTGTTAAAATAATACAAATATCCAAATCTTTAAACCTTGTTTTTCTATCTCACAGAAAGTTCTCCTGACTCAGTGTTTCCACGTTTACTTCCTGTCATCTCCACCTACAGCTGCTTGCAGCAGATTGACAGCAAAGTCAGGTGTGATTCTTTTTTATGATTTAGTATTACCTAATCAACTGAGTTTGTATTGTATTATTATATGGATTAACATAAACTGTTTGCTATTGAATATGAATCTGACTACAAGTTGCATTTAATTAAAATGAACTGATTTGAATTCAGTCTGGACCAAACTAGATTGCTTATAATTGGAAATAAAATTTGGATTTTTTTAGCTTGTAAAGTCCTTGAGGTTACTGGAGCTGTTCAATCAATCTGATCTAGACAGGCTGAGCAAATGCCTGATGGAAAGTCTTGATGCAGCAATCTCATTTATATGGTGCTGAATTAGTTTATAGATATTAAATGAAGATACTTTTTATTTACACTTGCATGAAAATAAGTTCTCATTCCAATCAAAACAAAGCAAATTGCTTTTAAAAGAACCTTTCCTGTTTCCTGTGGCTTTGGTTTTGTGTTTTATCTATTGCTACTTATGTTACAATATCTGCTTGTATGAATATTTGTGCCTGTTTTCTTATTTTTACTTTTTGCTTCAATGAAAAAGAGATTAAATTCAATTCAATGTTGCTCAAGAAGAGGAAGAATCATTTCATATTAAAGTGTCTTTCCATGTTCACCAGTAGCGCTTATCTCCCAGCCCAGGCCGGGGCTTTGGCTCGTACGTTGGAACTCACTTGGTGATAATGCTGCAGAAGAGCGGGACGTAAACCCTCAGGTCCTCTGGCAGAGTGTTCAGACTGCACATGGCTCTGAAGTACACCAAACCGTTTGTGGGCTGCTCACAGTACTGAACCGGGACATAACCTTCAGCCATGAGAACACATACCCCGTTAGAAACAAATTGGCTCGTTTTGTTACGATTAAATGAGATAAGGAGTGAACTGGTGTACCTGCAGTGCTCATCTGAACGGCAGTGAAGGGTATCGTTGGCTGGATGTCGGACACTTTGAGAGCAGGGAGACACGAGGCATCCTGAGTTTTACTCTGAGTTTCCAGCAAATCCAGACCTTTTCGACAAGAAAACATGCAACTCAATATCCGACTCAGAAATACATTATTAAATCTTCTAGTTTAGCATCATACCTGGAGGATTCTGAGCAATCAATCAACTTTATTTATACCGTTAGGTAGATTTGGTTACAGTGAGATGAGTCCGCTTTATTGCCAGACAGGGAAAACTGAAGTATAGCATTCTCAATAGGACAAGTTTAAAAAAGAAAAAGAAAAGGTAGAAAATAAAACAATACTTAGACTATTCCAAGTCAAATTTTGGAAGATTATGGCAACAGGAACACAACTGGTTTTATACTGCTTAATATAACCAGTATATACTAAGGGATCAAATATCTGCATCCACATGGAAGGAGACTCGTCCATATTTCACAAAATGGAAAAGATTGTAAAACTCTGAAGTTATTTTTCCACCAACACTAAAATATATAAACAGAAATAAACAGTAAACACTACAAATATACACCAGGCTCTAAAGAGAGCAGGAATCAGATGAGTTGAAGTGAAGCTGTTACCTTTCTGATAAATCTCTTTTTTATCGCTGTCGGTCAGAACTGAGATCTTTTCCTGAAGCTTCTCCTCTTCAGCCTTGGCTTGTTTTTCCAGGAACGCCTCGTCAGGACTCATCCTCAGCGTCAAACGATGTGTGTTCTCCTGCACAAATAATCCATTCAAGGCAATAATTAGCATGGAATTAAAATCTAATGTGTTTTATATCCATAAATACTCAAATAATATATGCCAAGCACTGTTGAAAAACTTTTTTTTTTTTTTGCCTAAATTTAGGCTAAATTCATTTATTTACCTTGAAGTAGTATCTAACTTTGTCCTGGAGGAAGTGAGGGTTTTCTTTCAGAGCCTGTCTGAACTTTGCAACGCTGTCACTGATTCGGAGCAGCTCTACCGGATCTCCTTCGTGGTTCCAGGATGAAGCTATATACTATTAGAAACGTGCAGAAAAAAAAAAGCTCATAATGAAGGAAGATGTACCCGACAGAAAAAAAAACAGCTCTAATTCTGCAAGTTTTTCTGCATGGCATTTACTTTATGTCACCTAAAAGTCCTTGAATAAATCACTAGGAATGTAAACCTCTAATCACAGATGATTAAAGAGTTAGAAGCAAAGAGCAATAACAGAATATTTAGTGTAAATAAAAAGGTTTCCAGAGAAATCAGTGACAACATGTTTAAATTCTTGATTTGTGTAGAAATATACAATTCATAAAAAATTAATTCCAGATTTTAAACACAGAAAACACAAACACACTTCCCAAAATGTCTGAGTGTGAACTCACAGAGGCCAGAGCCAGGCCGAAGTTTGTGGACTGATGCTTCATCTGGATCTCAATCTTATGAAGGAGAGCTTCGATTGTCTCATCCTCAAAGCCGTTCCTGCCACAAAACCCAAAACAAGAAGGCGTAAAGTCAGGTTATTTAGCTACATGCTTAATGTTAAATAACTTGATAACATAACATATGTTCCTGTTCAGTTCAACAACAAAAAAATGAACCGCAAAAAAACAACACATCTTCAAGCACTCTCTCATTGACCTCTAGCTCTTCTATACTTTTTGCTTTGATTTCATCAGCTTTGATACGTTCTCACTTCTTGACCCCACACTGTGAGAACGTCTTTCCCACAGCGCTCCTCAGGTCACACCACAAATTATCTGTCAGGTTTAGTTCTGTTTTCTGGCTTGGACTTAGTAAAGCTGGACTGTCAAACAAAGTAATTATTTGGTTGTTTATGGTTTTTGTTTAAGACTAGTGCCGAATAACGATTCAACATTCTTTATCTTCAGTTATAAAATATTTGAATACTTTGAATCAAAACTGAGTTATAATTGGACAAACTATTGAGAATTTCATCCTCCTTTACAAAAACAGGGATACACAGAAAGATGGAAGGAAACATAATTTCCCTGGACACAAAGTAGGTAGAAAGGAAACACCAAAGGAAGGAAGAACTGAATGAAGACATTTAGAAAATGTGACAAAATAAAGTCTAGAAATTGAATTATTTTTATTTTCTGTTCATACTTATCCAGATCTGGAAAACACTGAAATCAAAATCCAAACTTGTTTAGTTGCTTTTGTCCCAATTGTTCCTTTTGAAACGTGTTTTTTGTTACTTCGCTGTACTTTAGTATCATCAGACCATAACAGCCTCCATAGAAGTAAGAAAATATAGTAAAGATGATATAGAATACTGCTGTGACCTTTAGCCCAACCAGCTCTGGTATAAAATCCTGCAGCTCATTTAGTGCTGCTGTTGGCTTCCCTGACCACCACGTCCTTCATGTCCTCCATTTATTTATAACACTCATTATGATTCCACTGCATATTTAATGCTGACTGATAGCAGGAGATACTTTTAATCCTTTGCAACTTTGCTGCAAACTACAGCATCAGCTACAATATGCAAATGAGAAAACAGAATTTCCCTGGCCCACATGATTCACTTGGTTAAAAGAAGAGCTCAAAGTAATGGCACTCACTCTATGATATTGTCGATAGTTTGGTTGATGATTTGTTTGACCCTTTCTGTGTCGTGCTCAGCCATCCCCTGCAGGCCGATGCTGAAGGACGCCTCTTTGGTGCTTCCATTATATCTGTGGGACAACAAAAACATTTTTTCACAAAACCTCTATGATGCAACATTTGCATGGTCAACTATTCTTCCAAGCAAAGTTTATGTACAAACCCAACAACGGAGGAGAAGTCACTTCCTATCTTGGGTTCAATGAGGGATTTGTAGAAGGGCGAGTTTGGTCCAGAGACCATGAGCGAAGACAGCAGGCTGAGAGTGAATCCTTCGAAGGAATCTGTGATGCTAAGAAGAGAAACAGAAACAAGTCAGGCTGAAATCACACAACAGGACTTTAATTTTCCAAGACTATCGATTAAAGCCGGATCTTACTCTCCCAGCAGGTAACTCATACAGAGAGTGTTCTGTTTAGTTGGATCTGGAGCCAAAGCATCAGGGCCGCAAGTCACATGGTCTTCTCTCTGGACAAAAACAGTAATATCAGAGCCATTTCTAATGTTTATGATTTTACGTAAACAGCATGTATGTTTGACACGTGTGCTTACTGGACTGCTCCAGTGAGGCTGAGATGGGACTTCTGTCCTTGCATCGATGCGATCAAACTTGCAAAGAGCCTCTTCTTGGATCTGCTTCAGATGGTTTTCCAAAGGCAAATCTCCATAAGTGAAGAACCTGAACATTTAAGAGAATGAAGGATATTATTTAACTCCCAGTTTCCATTCCTGTGCAGCAGTATTAGGAATGCCGTGCTTCCTTACCGAGCGTTACTGGGATGGTAGTGTGTGGCGTGAAACTGCTTAAGCTGATCCCAGGTCAGGTCTGGAATGGCCAGCGGTTCTCCGCCCGACACCACAGAGTAGGTGTGGTCAGGGTATAGCTTGTTTTGAAGGTGCTGCGCATATAAACTCTCACTGTCTGACTGGAAAAGCACACAAAAAAAGATCAGCGGTTTCATTTTTCATAAGGTTGAATGTAATCCTCCAAATAAATTTGAACAAAGGAGAAGAAGTCCTAATCTAAATACTCAAGATTTAAGATTTAAAATATTAATAACTACAGAGGATATGCTAAAATGGTGTTATACACATACGTCAAGATTAGGCACATTATTCCTAAGTATTAAGAATAATATTACATTTTACAATTCCTCATATCACTGTTTCACATTATGCCTCTAAAAACAAAACCACTCACTATTTGATCAGTTGGTTTTGTTGCTGTGTTCATAACTCTTAGTAAAAATGTACATTGTATAAAACATTAAAATTCCATTAATCAACGCTAATGAAAAGTAAAGTTAACCCCACTAACCCAAGTAAAGTTACTAAGAAATATTCAAGTGTCAATGGAGCTTGGAAGAACTGGTAAAAAAAAAAAAAAATAAATAAATCAGCTAAATGATGCTTTTGGAAGTTTGGTTGAGCATATTTAGTAAACTGTTGTGGTTTGAGAACTGGAAACCTCCCCACACCCCATCTCCTATCAAGCTCCTCCCATTTTGAAATGAGATCAAGGAAAAGAAGAAGCTAAAATGAAACATTGTAGTTTTATGCAGACTTCTGCCCAGGTCCCTCTTAAAAATGACATCTAGATCTCAATGGGGTTTATCTGGTTAAATAAAGAAAAAAAAAAAAAAAATGGTGGACTAAAAGCATTGGAACTGTGTCTTTAAATAAACTAAAAATGCAACAGTAATTGTGTGCATGCTGAAATGCACGTGATAGTGACTTACAAAGGCTCCTTTCATCTCATTGAACACAACTCCCTTAAACACCAGCGGAGAGCTGGGATTGGTCGGATCTTCATTCTCCAGCCTCCAGCCTTCCTGCCTGAACAGATTAACCATAAACACTCCAGTTAGGTATGCTAAGAGAAAAAACTGGTTTTAAAGAACATGGCAAGGCAAGTTTATTTGCATAGCAAGTTAATTCAACACAAAAAAACATAAAAATACAAAACATTGCAGCAGCATATATAAAGGAAAGTAATGTTGGAACCCAGACTACAATTAGTGATGTTCCAGTTATTTTTTTACCAAAAGCGAATCAAAACAAATGGGATTTTAGTCATGATTTTCAGTAAGTTTTTAAAAATGAATTTAATCAAAGATAAATGCATGGCTGACTTTCTACATCTTGCTGGGACATTAGAGCTTTAATCCTGGAAATGTTCTTCAGGTGATAGAAGGCCGACTTTGTGACTGTCTCTATGTGACTCTGAAAGTCTCAGTCCAGCACTAGACTCAGATTTCAGGCCCGATCTCTAATTTCTATCTGTAACAGCTGAAGCTGTACGCCAACTAGTGATTGTCTCTTCAGTTTTGTTTTTATTCAACAGAAGAAAATGAGTGTCTACTAATCACTTGAATTATTGATTAGAATGTGCATGTGACTTTTGTTAGCTCCAATGAAAAACTAATCAGACAAGTAAAGAACAAAATAAAACAAAATCTGCAGAGCAACAATTTACTATTACATCTGTAATGTTTATTAAGAGCTTTGCATCTTAAAGCAAGATCCTAAACCACTTTTTAAAACAGAGTACCACCATCTGCATGCCAAAAGTACATTTTCACTTAAAAAATTTAATTTATGAATTTACAACACCTTAATTTAACTTACCATCGGAATATAAACAGAGTTAAACTTGAGTTAATTTACTCTAATTGCTTATGGTCAATGTACAGCGATGCAGCTGAATCTCACCAGAAATCTTGTTCTCGTAAACAAGGGAAGAAAACTGCATCCAGATAAACTGAAAGAAGGTTCTGGAAGTCTTTCCCATTTTGGGTGGAGAATGGATACATTGTGTAGTCACTGGCTGTTCACACAGAAACATAAAGCAGGTCTCTTACATGGATTTATCCAAAGATTAATAAACACAATCTCAGCACAATACATTTCTCAATACATTTACAACCAAATAATAGCAAACCTGTGAAGGCATTCATGAAGGTGGACAGCGAGCGGTTGAGCATCTTGAAGAAGGGATCTCTGCAGGGGTACTTTTCAGATCCACACAGCACTGTGTGCTCTAGGATGTGGGGGACCCCTGTGCTGTCCCTTGGGGTCGTCCTAAACTGGACACTGAACAGCAGCAAGAGCAAATAAGAAAAACTAAGAAACCAGGAAACCATTTCTGATTCTATTTATAAATAAGACACAACTGTAATATTGTTAAAAACAACACAGATTAAGCAGAAGTTGCCACCAGTTTAAAACTAAGAGCTAACCAACCTGAAGAGGTTGTTTGAATCATCCCGGGCTGCATGCAGATACTGAGCTCCAGTTTTATCGTGAGTTAACTTCACAGCTGTGAGACAAAGGTCAGGGATGGCCGCAACCTGAGGTCAGGATAAGAAGCACTAAGTTTAACTTCAAGGTTTTAGACACAAAAACTAAAACTGTCCTGATACAAGACAGTTAACACACCACAGGAAGTACAAGCATGTGGCATATTTAGAATATTATTGTCTTACTGAGATCTGCAGTGATTATAAGGCAGTACAAATTTATTGATTTAATCATGTCATTTTATACTTAGGGAGAAAAAAAATTCTAAAACAACATCCAAGTTTTCAGAGAAGAAACAAAACACTCAGATGATCAATTATTGCATCAGCCAGGCGAAAGCTGCATCTACCTCTCTGACAGTGAAGCCGTGGATTTTCTGCCCCGGCTGGTACTCCAGCGCCTGTTCTCTAGCTGATGAGCTCCTCAGCCTCCATGCTTGGTGACGTCCATTCAACCTGGAGGATCAAGCACATCCATGCTCAAGCAGGACTCCAGTGAATTTGGCAAGAAACCATGCATATATTTCCCATTTTCTTTGAAACTTCAGAATGAAGAGACAACTCTATTTTAAAAAGAACATAATTGTGTTACGGAATTAACATGTCCACCAAATATGCTACAACACTTGTACAATTTAAAATGGCAATATAATGACAACTCCATCTACTCCTCAGATTGGAAGTCATTTAATGTGGTTGTCAGGTTGAAGTTAAATGGGTTTTTTTTTTTGTCTAAAATAACCTCAGTGACAAACATAATCAATGACAGCAAAATCAGGTTAAACCCAGATCACATGACCTTCCACTGATCCCCCTCTTTTCAATGTTCACATGTTGATACAAATATCTGAGCTATTTATTTTATGATTTCCTCTCATTTAGGTTAATGTATGTTATTTTTAATTTTAGAATTAGATCCTGCTTGTATTTTGTCAGAAAGAGGTCACTACAATAATGTGTGTTGGAATTTATTGATGTCAAAAAGCCCAGGTGGTCACATTTACAGGATCTTGGGTCGAAGTTAAATATGCTTAATTGAAGTTATTTGACCTTTTTAAATACGTCTTGTCTAATGCAGGTTAAATTAATATACGAAGGAGTTTTAATCTCAGAGGTTGAACTGGCTAAACAAAGTCTAACAAAAAATAAAAAAACTAAAGCAGTCTTATTTCATTATGCAAACGGGTGTGTTTTCACATAATTGTAATAGCACAGCTATGTCAATAATGAATGACAACTTTAAACAAGCATGACATAAACCTTGGCTTTATACCAAGAGTGCCGTTATAAACCAACTCACCGAACATGAAGTCTCTGGAGCACAGTCTTCGTAAGCCGAAACATTATTTCTATACCAGTTGGAAAAATGAACTATTTTCTGTTTGTGTCAAGCTACAACCAACACATTTTTACAATATTTTGAACAAATACACAGTATTTAGACTCAACATCCCCGGTCTGTGTGTTGTGTAGCTGACATGTTGGTTCACCACGCATGTAAAGATGGCCGCCACGCCGGCGCTAATCGCAGATTTCTAAACCATCTGCAATCCACTTTAACCGATCCAACCGTAATGGCGCTCTACTGTTAGATGTTGCGCAATTTTTTACACGAGTGAGAGGGCAAATGACGTTTAAACGTCCTCATTTTTGATTGGTCAGCTTGTGAAGAAGAAACTATGTGATTGGTTGAATAACGTCAGATCTCTAAGGTTACCAAACGATGACTTGACTTAAATGAGCAGAGCATTTAGAGAATTTACTACGCCTTTAATACACTAAACTTTGAACACTGTTTTAACAACACGTGAAAATAAAAAACACCACGTTCCCTCATTTACATTAATCATATGGAGAAAGAAATGCAATTACAATTTACTTCCACGAGGGGACGCCATGTGAACATATTTTGGTAGCTAATACTTTTAAGACATTTCTCATTTTGGCCGTTATATTTTACTACCAAACGTAGCTATATGCAGGTAAACTTCCACAATTTGTCTGTTGTTTACTTATAATCGTATTTACTGAATTAAATATAATATAAAACATTCGTTCTTTGTCTTTAACTTTTTGAATGAAAAATATGCATTTTTCCTATACACTAGAATAATTCTGGGTGATTTTATTTTTTTCCATCCATCCATCCATCCATCCATCCATCCATCCATCCATCCATCCATCCATCCATCCATCCATCCATCCATCCA
>CAEFZY010023198.1:0-26147 GCA_903066815.1 Brachyrhaphis roseni
ATTTATAACTCAATTTATAAAGTGCTGCTGAGACTTTATATCTGATGTGTGTGTGTGTGGGTGCGTGTGTGTGTGTGCAGGCTGATCAAACATACCAAACAACTATTGGAAGAAAACGAAGAGAAACTGTGCATCAAAGTTCTGCAAACGCTTAGAGAGATGATGACAAAGGACCGAGGTTATGGAGAGAAGGTAACATGCTCTTCTCAGAAGTAAAATGGTTTGCAATCATAAACTTTATTACTCACCATCTGCTTTAGATTATTTATACACTGATGGGCCTCTCCAAATTATGACCACTCACCTTGCATTGATTTGGTTCCCTATTTTCTATCACCACAGCTGTGTCTGACAAAGCACTGGATCCATAAATATCTCTGCAGGTTTACTGTGGGATGACTCTCAAGGATCCAGATCATAAGGAAAGGTTGTCCAACTCCAGGATATCAAAAGCCGATATCCTGCATATTTCATTGCTTGTGCGTCAACACAATTACTGTCATTGTGCGAATATCATGACAGAAACTTAGCTAAACAGGTTTGACAAACTTCATATCAGAAGTTGGTAACATGATCAATTCTTTGCAATGCAAATTATTTGCTGTCATAAAGCTAACAAAACACATCAGTTTGATTATTTTGTGTGCATATTACACTAAATGGCCCATAAATTGCTTTAATTCTCAATGTCTGATTTCCCCCTCATCATGTCAGGAGAAGGAAGTGACATGATTCTGAATGAAGTAACTGAAGGCTCCTTTGCTTTGACAGGCAGTGGTCATAATATTATACCTGATGAGATCAGCTTTAAGTGTTGTGAATTTTTCAAGGTGTGGTCATATTGGAAGACAATGTCAGTTTTTATTGTTGAAATATTTTTTTTTGTTTTTTACACTTTATGGTGATAATAAATGATGATTTGTTTGTCTTCCAACTTTAAGTTTATTTCTTAGGCTCAAGGTCTCTTGAGCCCTAACCCTAACCCTCCCCCTAACGCTGCAGACTCACATAAAAGAGACAATTTCTTCCCACGGGGCTTTGCACAGAAGCAGCAATATGAGGCAGCAAAATATGGCGTGATACCTACATACAATTGAATTATGAATGTTTAGGATTAAGAAACACAAACATATTGCATCACATTTCTCTTAAGCAGTTAATATTATGAAAAGAAGTGACTTCCTTTTGTTAATATCCACTTAGAAAACCCCCAAATCTCTGTGAGCTTCTAGATCTTTCCAGCAATCCTTAGCTCACCTAACAAGCACGCCGTGCTGTATTATTGCCCTCAGTGCAAACTTCCTCCTTCCTGCATTGTTATATAACTCTTTAAACCTTCTGTTCTCTTTCAGCTCAGGGCCTTTGATGATGAGATGGAAATGCCTAAGGTTGTCACTCTTTTTCTTTAATTCCTGCCCCCGTTTCCCTGAGCCTCTGTCTGTTGTGTCTGTGCAACATCTTCAGCTGTTCTGTAGCTGTAATGTTATTAGTGGGGGTTCTCTGGGCACAGATGGTAGCAAATATGGGGCAGAGCAGCTCTGGTATTGACACCTGCTGCAGCCTTTACCAAAAAAACTGTGTGCTGAGGAGGTGGTAGATATGTGCTGTGGCTGATACGTGTGTTGCTCAGTAAAGCTGGGTTATTACAAACACTAAGGTGGATCTCTGTTTATCTGGGCCAGGTGGCAGAGGTGCATTTGTGTCTGTTCACTGTTTTCAATTGAATGTTTAGGATGATGGCTGATGTGTCTGAAATTGTTTATTATATTATGGAAATACAATTTGTGACACTTGACGCTTAGGTTTCACAGGTAAGTCAATTTAAAACATAATCAAGAGAGTTTTAAACTAGTTTTAGTTTTAACTTATTTTCTGAAGAAACTGTCTTCTGCCCTGCGACCCTTCTTCTTTTTATTTTCTCCAGAACAGAAGGAGCTTTTTATTCACGTTGTTCTCTGACACTATCCCTCCTGGGTCGAATACAAAAGCACTTTGCACACTGGCATTTTATTCATAGAAAACGTTTTCTTTTTTCCTTCAATTTTCTTCCGCTTTGCATCTAGCACAATTTTGCGCACATGAAAAAAATCCTACTTAAATGTGGAAAAATCCAATGGTTGTGAATACTTTTGCCTGGTTTTGCATTTTTTTACAATTTGCATTTGCACATCATCACATAACCTGATGCCTGTTCCTGCAGAAACAACAGGAAATAAAGTAAAACCACAGAAACCATATCCCATTTTTATCCTCTAAAAAGGTGGTTTTACCAACATCCCATCTGTGTGTGTGGCGTTTCCTCTTTATCCGCTTACGGCGCCAGCAGGGGGCACTCTGACTGTGCACATATGTATGCCTGAAAGTAATGAATGTGAGGGACTGTTGCAGTCATTGAGGCTGTGTCCTAGTTTCCCTTTCCTGCAAGCTGCACGATTCCTGGGTGTCTGCCAACTCTGGGCTGAGGTTACATAAGAACCAGGCTTTTTTTTCCCTGGAACTCAGCCCTGCCGTTGATGTGCGACCTTCAACAGTAATTGCCAATAAAAGTGTGGAGGAGCTGTTTACCCACTTGTTGTGGGTGTACACCTGTGTGTATAAAGGCAGAGTTAGGGGTGGGATAGAGAAGTGTTTGCAGGAGTCTTTCCTGTCAAGCGTTGCAGTCATTGTCCTTAGATGAAAACTCAATGTGGTGTAAGACAACACTTCTCCTCTCAATGAGCTAACACCCCCCTTATTCTGTTTTGCCCTTTTGCCCCCGATACATCTCTCTGATACAGTTTTCAAACTACCTGAAATACTACTCCGCTTCCATTCACACCCTTCTTCATGCCGTTTCAACAACACCTACTTTGTGTAAACCTAATTAAGTTGGCTGTGAATGTTTCTGTGGGTGTGATATGAAAATGCATACGTAGCTTTTGCCTCCCCTGTTGATCTTTTAGGTGTGGAGTGTTGGCATGCTTTTCTTTCTTCTTGAACTGCAAAATTTTTGGTTCATCTCAAATTTGTCAATTCACCTTTTTATCAACTCTGACTGGCTTCTCTGAGATCATGTGAAAAAAATCCAAGGGTAGAGGCAGCATCATGCCCTAAGGCACGATTTCTCATATGGCTTTCCTTTCAACAACTGTTTTTCATGATCCTCTCTGTAAAAGTTAGATTTGAGGAGTGCATGACTCAAAGTTTGACCTGAACTGATCGACAGTTCTCCTACGTATTTGATTAATACTGAGTTACCAGGCCTGCCGGTTTAAGTAAACAGCAGTAGGGTTGCGTTTCCCTCTTTGGGTGACTGATTGAACAGTGTCCGCTGAGAGGTTCAAACATTTGGATATTGTTTTAAATCATAACTGCTTCCACAACTTTATCCTTGCATGAATGCTCTCTTAACAAACCTCTAATACCATCACAGAGCAGTTCAATTGGAGTTCAATTGGTTGTAATGGATTTTATTTTTGGGTGTCAGACTAATATGGAGTTGATTACAAATGCATACCACACTTCTGTCATTTTTGGCACTTCACAATTACACATTACTTTGTGTTGTTTGATTATATAAAATCCAAAAAACAGATTAAACATTATAGTTGTAACATAACAATGTGGGAAAGAAGGGGTGTAAATACTTTTGGGAGGCACCGTAATTAGGCTCTTCATGGAGACAATTGAGTCAGTCATTGTTTTCTACCTCATACATGTATGTTTGACCTTGTTTTTGTGTTTCCCACACCTCTGCTAAATGTCAGGGAGGCTATTAGCAGTTAAACTTGCTGATCTCTGAGTTATGCAAGAACCAGAAGGACTCAGGATACATGGAGGACTCATTCTTCCTCTCAAGTTGTCCTCCTCACTTGGCTTTGTTGCTCCCAAAATAATAGTGCAAGCCTTTTATGTTAACAGCAACTATTTCTGATCCATTTCATGCATCGCGTTGTTCATTATTGGCTTTATTTTTTATTTTTTTATATTCATCCAGCCAGTAAATTTACCCTCATGCATGCTTGCAGCTGGGCCACAGCCTCTCTGGTCGGGACAAAAAAATTTTTACAACTCTGGTTTGACAAAGTAGGTCAACTGAAATGAAAATGAGAGACCGCAGTCTTTTAATTTAGCCGTTGTTTTTATGCGCATAAAACAAGCAAAAGAGTGGTAAACCCCAGTTCTTTGCGTCATTGATCTCCGCTTTAAAGATGACTCAGTCTCACACTGCAGAGATGCAGAGATATGTTTATTTTTGCATTTTCAGAAGAAACAAAGTGGAAGGACCTTTTCGTGCTAATGTGTACGTGCGCGCATTTGTTTCCTCTAGAGTGGAACTGAAAGGTGTGAGACTGCTCAGGGGTTTGCCGTGGGGAGATTCCAGTTCAGTAAAATTCACTAGCTGCAGCGGATGTGGGAGCTGTGAGAGGTTGCTCTGTGGTGTTTGTGGTCAAGCCCGGGGTTGATTGGCTGCATATATCGGCCCTGATCCACATGTTGCTTAGTAGTTTGATGTGGTCGCACTGAGATAGTGTCCATAGATTGGTAAGAAATTATGGTGTATCAGCTCCTTATCCTGCTGCTGAACTATGGCCCTCTGTGTCCTCAGTGTTAAAGCTCCAGTTATGTTGAGCTTGTTCCTTTAGGACTTACTAATAAACTAATGGATTCAAAAAGAGCTGGTGCTCACTAATTAAATTCAAGTCTGTATTTTTTTAGATAAGCTTTTGTCAAATACTGTGGGTTAGTTTATAGATAGAAAACTCTAGTAGGTTGTGAACTATAGTTGAAACCAGATACTTAGAAATTCACAGGATTACCAAAAGTTTTTATTTGCTAAATGCTAAAATAACATGAGTTTTTGTTACCTTCTGTAAATTCAGGGGTTTATAAATAGATTACTGCAACTTTAAACAATTTGGTAAAGATCTAGCAAAGACCAGATGATAATGATAATGATGATGGGCTAAAAGACCACTCAGCCATTTCTCAAAAAGCAACGTAAAAAGCCTGATTTCAGCTCGCAGATGAACTAAAGCGACAAAATTATCCTTCTTTTGGTCAGATTAAACTAAAATTATTGCATTTTGCCATAATGACCATTGTTACATTTGTAGGAAAGAGGGAAAGCTTGCAGGTCTGAGAACTGCAAAGTACAAGTGTGATAGCATCATGTTTTGTGGGTGCTTTGCTGCCGGAGGGAGTGGTGCACTGCATAAAATGGCATCCTAAGGAAAGATGAAAGAAGATATTGAAGCAACATCTAAAGAAATCAGTCAGGAAGTTAAAGCGTGGTCACACATGGGTCTTCCAAATGGACATTGACCATAACCATACAACCACATTTATTACAAAAGTGTGTTTAGGAGTGGCCATTACAAAAACCCTGGTGTCAGTCCTGTAGGAGCCCTGACTCAGTTACTCCAGTTGGGATTGGCCAATATTCTAGCAAACTATTGTTAGAAGCTTATGGAAGAAAACCCAAAATTTTTGACCCAAGGCATTCAGTTTAAAGGCAACTTTTACAGATATTACTGCAATTTGTGAACATTTGCAAACTTAAAAAAGTTAAAAGATATTGCCGTAGCTATTCTTCCATTTAACAAGTAAAATATTTTTGGAAATCCTAACTGACCTACAGAAAGTTTTGTTTGATTTTATTGTCAGACTGTATGAAACACTGATGGTCATCAAAATTAATATAATAGTGCATAATTCAAATGCACTAAATTGCCATCATTTGCATTTTATATCTTCAAAAGCCCTAATGTGAGCATGTTCTGTGTTTTCCCTCAATGTCTTCTACACCTGCTTCACTATCATTTTCTTGCTCTGTCTCTGTCTGCGTTAGCACCTCCACCCACACAGACAAGCCAACAAAATCCATCTTGTAACTACTGCCTATTTTTAAAAAGCATCACATCACATTGCAGCAACTCTGAAAACAGTTATGGTTGCATAAACTCTAAAAAACAGGATGTTTTTGAGGTTTAAGTTTTATTATTTTGAACTTTAGTGGAAGTGAATAAATGTTAGTTGGCTGTGTAAACAAATGTTTTTGCAAGCACAGTTGTCTGTCTTTTGTCTAGTGTTGGATTACTGTGCTGTCTGAGTTTCCTCTGGTTGTAATTTCATCTAATTCACCAGCGAAATGACAAGTTCCATTTTTGAGGCTCTTACTTGAATAAATGTAGTACCACAAAACGATACTTTATTTAAAACCAAAAGCCTAATTATTGTGAATAAAAACATATATATATCTATATATCTTCTTCTTTTTCTCTGGGCTTCTCACATAGCCAAAACAGTTCAGCTAAATGTTTTAACAACACTTGCAGCGTAGAAACTTACACGACTAGAGTAGCTGCAGCATCATACTTCTGGCTGTCCAGATTATCATTTCAAATGTTTATAAACTAATTAATTCGAAGAGTTTCTAACTTTGTGATTTTATGCTTACGACGGCTTTTGCAGTTCACCGTTGTACTACATGCAAACTGCAATGTTGAAAGGATTGTGAAGACAGTCCTGACACTATGCTTTAAGATTCTGAGACATTTTAGAGGATAATATTTATTAATGTAACCAAATGTCAAGCTCGGACATGTCCAATGAAAGAGTAACTAGAATTACTTTAGATTTTGGATTATCTTAGCAGCTGTGTGATGTTTGCTGAGTTTGACTCTCTTATCACATCTTAACATCTTGACTGCAGTCGTGTTTTGTATACTTGCACTTTCTTTTTGCTTGCATTTCTATTCTGAGTGTAGTGAAATTATCAGTGCAAAGACTCTTTGGTATAAACACTAAAACCTGCAAAACATTGCTGACACCATCTAGTCAGAGCATGGACACTGGGCTTCTGTGACTCTTCTGCTCCCTTTTTTTTGCCTTTCATCAGTGATAATCTTATTTTGGTGACAGATGGCCCCTGCAAGCAGCTCCGTGTCATTGGTTTTGTGGCCTGGTTTCTTTTGGCGTGATTATGTAACTCTAACCCCATCACCCATTGCCTCTGCCCTCACCTCTGTAGCCTCCCCTAATGCAGCCGTTTACATAACAATGCATGAGAAGCAGCATCTTTTACAAGTTTCATGTGGGCGTACAATAAATATACAGGTATATGGATATGCTAAAATGATATTTAATCTAAGTTATCTGCCTTCAGGTGAGCCAGTGAGGAAAATGAAAATGGGAAAACTCTAAATTCTCTAAATTTGATGCTTCTGAAATGTGATGTTTGTGCACGTTCCCTGAAATGTGGCTCATACCAAAACTTCTCAACTTTCTGATTACTCATGTGTGACCTTAACTAACAGTTGCTGTGTGATTTCAGTTTCTGCTCAGTCAATGCTTTGTTCTTGAATTGTAAAAGATGAATTTGGCATTTTGGTAAATTGACTGATTTCCTTTCCTGCCTTTTGTAATGAGTGGTAAAACACCGAAGACAGAAAAGACAGGAAAACAATGCTAACTTTGACAAAGTAACAGTTTCACCCAGGACATGATCTGTAAATTAAAGTGATTACTCTGAATGTCTTCAAAAAATAATTGAGCTGCTGGATGCTTAGATAATCTGTTTTGTTGTCATTAATTATAAATTCTGTAGCCTTAAAAATAGTTTATAGGTCTCTTGGATTAGCTAAGTTGTGTAGCTTCAGTATGTCGGTACAAGCAACCTCAAAGTTAAAACAGTAATGATTTTTTATTTGTGATGAACAATGAAATGATGAAGTTATATTTTTTAAACTTTTAAGATGTGAATTTTTCACCAATCCTTAATTAAGCGTTTAGTCTTAATGCAATAATTATATAAATTAGATAATATGAATTAGATCAAATTTTGTGAGCTTAATGAGCTAAAAATAAGCTAAAAGTAAACTAATGTAAATTAAGATAAATTACCTCAAGCAAAATAAGATTCTTAAAAAATAGATGAGATGCTCCTAAAAGACAGGATTAATCATATAAATCTAAAAAATTAGCATTTTAAAAGATAAGATAAACTGTAAAAAAAAAAAAAAAAGCGGATGTGGCAAATATAGACTAAGGTAACTAAGTAATATAAGAAAAGCTAAATTAGCTAATATAAGACAAAATTAATTAAGTAAAAAAACAAAATACTCTCCAAAAAATACATTTGTACAATAGCAAATTTTGTCATTGAATTATCTTTTAATGATATCAACATAGTCTTGTTTTCCATTGATTGGTACTATAACTTAGGAGCTTTGTGATGAAAATTACCAACTAAACATCCATACTAATTCTTTCATGAGTTTAAAATGAATTATTATACTTAGCTGATAAGTGGGATATTGGGTGTGTAATAAAAAAAAAAATAGATATATCTAAAAATCTGACAGGCAGATAAATGTTTGCTAATGACAAGAGTTAAATTCTTTAAGAAAAAAAACTCAGGTGACTTGAATGTGAAACCAGAGAGAAAGACAAAATGGCGGTAAACTGTTTTTCCCTTTAGGGAACATACTTTACACAACAGTACAAAAATTTATGAAAGCCAAGCTCTAAGGACTTGTTTTTCCTGGTTAACCTTCTGTGTGGAGTCTGTATGTTCTTTGAATGCTTTCATTATTGTTCTCTTTGAAGAATCTACAAGCATGCATGTGAGGTCAAATGGTGGAAATGAGGAGTTTGTCCAAGTGTGCATGATTTTGTATCAACTGTCTCTGTTAGTATTTGTTTTGGAATTGGGACTAACTTTTTCCCATTGACAGTTCACCCTATCCTATTTTCATCTTCACATATTCCACATTTCATCTTCATATTTTGTTTTTAGCATGTTAACCTGTGATCCAACATTTATATATTTAATTCTGTGCGTACTGCCATGTTGGGTCAAAGCTGAGGCTTGATTTCAGCAAGCTAAACATATGATTAACTATTTCCTTATTAAATAATTTAATTGGGCATATTGCATCTAATAAATACCTCACCTTTCATAGTTGTAAATGTTTGCTATTTCTTGGTTTCTGACCTAGCTGTAAAAGCATGGCAATGCGTACTCAGCAGATCTTTGCATGGCCACTTGTGACAGCTGGTAGATGCACTGTGTAGTAATTAATCTGAGAAATGTTGTGTCTGTGCTGCATGAATATTAACTCTGTATTTGTGTTACAATGCTTGAACCACTCAATGCATACAGAAGCTGGATCAGAACGTGCCTCCGAAACTGTTGGCAGACCAGAGAAGGGTAGGTACTTACACCAGCATGGCAGCTTAACTAACTTCTGTAATAGAGACGTATAGAGATTCATATTTACCCTTCTTGGTAAACACATGAAGGTTTAAAAGTATTACATTTATCTTAGTAGTATCACTTTAATTACATTCATGTGAAACAGTAAATTAGCTGTGAAATATATATTATCAGCTTACTACACTCTTAGGAACATTGCAAATAAAATTTTATGATTTTGATATCAAGATTATTTACTGACTAAAATTGTCTTTATCATTTAAAATTGTTTTGTTTCCACTTTTGAAAGTGAAGCACATTGACAAATTGGTGCCTCTTTCTCTCCAGTTTTATGACACAGTTGTTTGGCCTTTAAAATGTTCAGAAATGACACCGTACCGAAGTACCAACATCCTCTTTTCAGCTGGTGATAATCCTTGAGTCATTGTGCGTTTGGTTCATTAATTTGAGTTTTTGGATCTCAAAAGTTTACACATCCGTGTTTATGGGCCAGGTTTCTGTGATGTAAAAAAAAAAAAAAACAAGTGAGTGACAAATCATTTCCAAACTTAGTTCACCTTTAATGAAAAACACCCAAATATATTATGTTAATAATAAAAAGGATGAAAAGGGTGTTATAATGTCCATGATTTTGAAAACATCTAAACTAATACTCTGTAAAAAGCACCTTTGACTTAATGTCAATATGTAGAGTTTGTCACACATTGTTTTGAGAATTGTTTACACTTTTACATCCATGCACAAACAGTAAAACATTGCATCACTCCCTCAACCAGTGAAGCCAATACAAGACAGCTTATGCGAGTCTGTGGCTGCTCTTGTTTGTGATGTCAGGGCTGTAACACAGGGAGGCTGACCTCAGCCCCCTGCTGGAAGGCAGTGATGTAAGGATGTCGTATGGATTGTGCTGTCAGCTGGCGTACAATTGGGAAGCAAAAACAAGACTCAGAAATAATTACCGAAGAGAAGGAGGTGCATAGTTGAAATGTGAAGCATTTAAAATCAATCACTACCTTGAATCGTCCATAAATATTGTTTGTGGTATGGAGTGTCGTCCAACATGGACTGCGTCAATGATGAGTCACCAAAGCCCCTGTCATCCCACACTACTGGCTTTATTTTTGAAGACTCACAGCTGCACAGCATCTTCACTTGTGAGTGATAAAATACAAGACGGAGCTAAGAAACGCCTGCTGTTGCTGGTTTATGCAGGAAATGTTTTCTGAAATACACTTATGCCTTTAGCTAAAGAATGCAAATGTCAGGAAAATTCTGCTGACAAAGTGCTACTTTATGTCTTGTTTTGTTAATTTTCACCGAAATTCACAACAGGTGTGATCTCGACTGGGGTCTTCAATATGTTATTAGTTAAACAGCCTGCACAATTATGTAACCAGCTTACTGTAGCTTTTTATGTTTGTTTTGTATTCTTAACAAAATGCATCTTAAGTAGTGAAGTCACACAAGACAAATTTTGAATTAAAGATGGGAATAGTCTGTAAATGATACATCATAAACTCTCCATTTACATCATACAATTCAGGCCGTTTTTGTAGGGGTGTGTACACTTTTGAGATTAACTTTACGTCCGTGTTGGAAAGTCACGCTTGAGGACTTTAGAGTGTAGAAAATCATTTAAAACCTTATCAGGAAATTAACATTGTGCACATACATGCTTCTGAATAGGCTACTGCCAATAACAGATGAGTTCTTCACACCACCTACAAAAAGTAATCGTGACCCCCAGAGCATGACGCCGGCAGCAGAGTTTATATAATTTCGCTGCCGTCTTTCAAGGACCACCCACAGCTCACAATAATTTGCACATAATCGCACACAAACACACGAATCACAGACTCTTTCATTTCCTTCACTTTATCCCATGGGAGGTCTTTCAGGTAACGATGGACTGCGGTTGCTATGGCAACGGCAGAGTCGTGCCTCCGACTGCTCGACAGCGGATGAGTCACGGTGTAGGAGGGCTGCCCTCTGGTCTGCCTGAGTGAAAACCAGGACCTCCCATTGTCATTGCATGGGGTCACTGTTGCAATAACAAACAACAGTTGCATGGGAGACACATGATGTAAACTTCATGTTGAACTATGACAGATTTGTTTTCTTGAAGGGGGGGTTAAATATTTACAATCACTCATGGAGGAAACTCTGTTACAGGTTATGATTGTTGGAAGGTGAAAAGGCTCTTTGGTGCTTGAATTAAAGAGAGCTGGACTTGTTGATTCTTGTGTTGTTATATTGGCAAAACCCAAAAGTATGTCCAGTGGCACTTGTGTGTAAACACCAAGGATTACCTTGACCTGTCTGTCTCGGAAGCTACCAACATATTGGCAATCTGAGATTTTCTCCAAGATTTTATTTTATTTTTTCCAGAATATCTTAACTCGTGTTATATAATCTCCCTTCTGTCTCCAGTCGCTGACGTCACACCATTACATCCTGCCCTTTCTTTTCCACTTTTAGGGCGAGGCGCTCAGACAGATTCTGGTGAGCCGTTACTATGGAAACTTTCATCGGAGCAGTGGGCGGAGGGACAGTCTGACGTCATTTGGCAGTGGCCCCCTCAGTCCGGTAGGACCGGGAAGGAGTCAATCAGGTGATTGTTTTGATCATTTTCAGCCTTGAACGTAAACATTTATTGTAAAATCTTTTTGCTGTGCCTTTTTTTTTATCCCAGCTTGCAACAAAAAAGTCGTGAGAACACTGGTTGCAACATCTCTAACTGACCCGATACTGATGCGAAGCAATAAGGCTTTGGGAAAAATAAAGGGCATCTTGCTGCCTGGAATGATGATATCGGATGGCAGAGCCTCTGTGTACCTTTTGCTTTTTTTTTTTTTTTCTCAAGAGATGAAACACAAGAATGTGGCTGTATCTGTCTGGCCCTGAGGTGGTTATCAGCCCTGTGGTTGTGCTGCGAGCTGCCCTTTGAGCACAGAGCACAACATTCTTATCAATACATGATAAAGAGGTCAACGTGTTACTATCTGGAGTCAAAATACTGAAGCAATGCACAATGGCTATTTGAGCCATTGGTTGATTTTTAACATTTGTAATTATATAAGGTGTTTTTATCAACCTACAGTTGCTCTGAGCCTGTGATTTTCATGAATTTAGAATTAAATTAATGAATGATTTGCGTCTGGCATAAAATTCATTCACATTATCTAACTTGCTGCAATGAAGCAGTTGTAATGAGCAGCATTTGACTGAGTTCAGAAACACAATCATGCTGGATGCTAGCTTGCCCATGCACACCATCCAGACCACAGAAAGCATGCCCTCTCCCATCCGTGATGAACTTCTTTTTGTTGCTAAGAGACAGACTGGTGCTTCCCGTGGAAACAGTCTGTGCACCTGTTGCAGAAACAAGAGCCAGGAAAGGAATTCAATATGCAGCTTGAAGTTGGGGCCCCACGCTGGGGGAGAAATGTGCAGGAAAAGCTGGTTGCAGTGACTTACACAGCTGTAAATTGGAGCTGTTTGGGGCTAGATCCTAAATTGTACATTTTCATTTTTTTTTGAATGAAATACTACCTTTTTTTTTTCTTAAAAATTTGCATTCATAAATTAGATTCAAAACATTGGTATAATTGTTCCTCTTGGTATATTGAAAGCTTTCATGTCCATCTACTGTGCAAACACAGTATGTTCAAACATACAGGTTGATATTAGGAATACGTTCATGTTCTTGATGCATAATCTCTCACAATATGTTGTTGCTCCAACAGTGTTGAAGTATACACTGAAAAAAGTGAATGGAGTCCCAACTTAATCGGTCACAAGTGAATGAAGTTTGTCAGATTTAATTTACATTTGTTTAACTTGACAACTTAATAAACTTAATAGACTAACTTGGATTTACTTCATTTGATTCTTTGTGATGAATTAATGCAATATATTTAAGTTGGATCACGTGTTCTTGTTCTTGGAGGCAAAACCATTTCTTTGTTTATTTGACCACATGTTCTGAATCATTATCCTTTTAAAATACTTAATAATGAACCAGTTTCTGTTTTCTGGTCAAGTCCACCCAATGTTGTTGTTGTTTTTTTTTTTCAAACGCTTGTGGTATTTTAACCACTTTCTTAGGAAATCTAGAGGAAAGGGATCTGATATAAAATTTTCCATGTATGATTATGTTGCTGTAATATAAGATAAATATACATATGTTATAATTCATTCAATTCTAACAATTATATTATTAAAAAGAGCACCCAATGACAGCCTAGGATTTACGTGTTGCTTTGTCTTGGTCTTGCAGCTTTAGGGGGTCCAGGCGGCCTCAGTCGGGGGGAGATGACTCTGTCAGAGGTTCAGTGTCATCTGGACAAAGAAGGAGCTTCTGATCTCGTTATTGATCTTATCATGAACACTACCAGTGATAGAGTCTTCCAAGAAAGCATTCTCTTGGCCATTGCATTGCTGGAAGGAGGAAACACAATTATCCAGGTCAGACACACAAGTCTAGACTCCATCATTTGAGTTTACATTTTTCGTGGATGGTGTTTACTATTAAATAATGCCTGAGTATTTAACATCAGTAATCAATCAGTAATGAAGAGTTTTGTCATTTTTTATTTGCCTAAAATGGAAAGAATGCACTACATGTGGGTCAGTATGCCATTGCAGCCGTGCATATATACATTCCCATCCTTCATTTCTCAATCTACTTTATGTTGACAAAAAACCGGGTCATCTGTTAATAATTTTCCTGGTCTGTCGATAACCACAAAAATCAGGCTGTGAAATTACATTAAACATTTCCCCCCTCTTGGATTTAACCGGAGCCCTTCAGACCTTCTCTCTGCAGGTCTTTGTTGTCTCCGTTTCTCTCCTTCTTTTAATCAGTTTATCTCATTTTCTGTCCATTTTTGTCGGTCGGTCCGCGTGCTGTTGTGTAAGCTGGGGCTTGCATAATCAGATTAGAGCGAGGAAGCCACAAAGGCGGAGATAATGCATCGGCTTCCCACGGCTGCTGCAGAGCAGCGTCACGTGACCAGTCTGTGTTACATAAGGCAGTGTGAATGAACAATGAGGAATGTCTCAGCCTTCAAAACATTCCTGCCTCGCTCCCTTAGGTTCTCCTGCCGCCCAAACTGGGTCATGCCGGGCCTCCGGAACTGGGGCAGTGGGGAGAGAGGGCGGAGAGGTGAGGAAACACAGAGAGGGAATTGAGGAAAAACTGGAGATCTCCTAACCCTTCCCAACTCGTGTTTGCCCAGGAAAAAATGTGAAAATTTATTCTGCTGAGATAGAAATATACTACAGTGTGGAAACATTTGTCTGCTTTAAGTTACTGAATAATATCCTGAAGGTTTCCAGCAGTGTGCGTGGAAGCCAAGTCCGTGATAAGTCATAGATTGCCTCAAGCTTAGATTTATTTTTTTTTTACACTCTCATCATCCATTGTTACTTCCCGAACACCTGCTGGGTGTCGCATATCTTGTTTTCACGTAACACTGTTAACTATTTACTCTTGCCCTACTTAGTGAACAAAAACAGCCAAACTATGTACTGTAAATCTCCAGCATTAAGTTCTTCAAACTTATATGTCTCTCATGCTGTATCGGCCCTGCAAGACTAATAATGCCCACATGCAATAATTAATAAATACTTCCAAGCACAAAGCAAGCGAGGAACACTGGATGGAGAATATTTATTATTTCAAGCTATGCTTCAGAGTGTCAGTAAGAGACTTAATTGATTATTTTAGGAACTTTAGAACTGAACCAGAATGTCTTGAGGCTGTGCAAGAATACAACGTCTGATAATAATGTGATTTCTAACATACAAATATGCTCCAATGTTTCTCTGGCTCGTGTTCAAGATCATTGTCCAGTTGAGAGGTGAGCCTGCAATCTGTTCACAGGTGTTTGTAGCCTCTAACAGATTTTCTTACAGGATTTCCTGGTTGTTAGCTTCTTGCATCTTTAGCATCAACTCGAACCAGCTTCCTTTTCTTTGGTGAAGCAAAGCATTCCCAACCATGTGTTTGTGTGGGAATAGAGTTCATGGAGTATTGTGTAGTGTTATTTACAGCATCTAATGTTTTGCTTGTTATAAGACACGTGAAAGAGTGCCTTCTTTCACATGTCTGCAGTGTCCCTTACATGACTGGAAACAAGCTGCAAATGGGCTTTTTTTCTTTTTGTTCTTGCCATCTCGTAAAATGCTCAGATTTTACGAGCGTATAGCTTATGGCTGACCTGTCACCCGTGGATCTCAGCACCTCCTTCAACGGTAGCTTAGGTCTCTTGGGCTGCTTCTCTAATTAATGTCCCCAAACCCAGCCAGTCAGTTGACATGTGCAGCCATGTTTTATAACTTAATCCTGTTTCAAAAACCTCCACAAATGTATTGCTGACATGTTTATTGGTGCCTCGTGATGCTGTTTGTTCACTAATGTTCTTCAACAAACCTCTGAGGCTTTCAAAGAACAAATACATTTGTACAGAGATTTAATTACATAAAGGCACCATTTATTCACTCTATTAGGTTGACTGGATTTGAGTAAAAGGATAATAAATATAAATGCATGCCACACTTTCCAGATTTAAAATTTTTCAAATTTTTGAAAACTTTGCATAATTTTCCAAACACTTATTATGGATTACTTTGTATATTGAAATGAAATAGCATTGAATTTTATACTTGTAATATGAAAAAATGTGAAAAGGTTCATAAAGACAAAACCCATTTCAAGAACTTCAAACTTATATTGTTGGCAGCATAAAACATCCACATTATTCTTCCTTAGGAAGAATGTTCATTTTCTTCAAAGATCTGCATCTTTTATTGGAACAAACATTTAACATTTTACCTCTGGAATTTACTGGATGTCTTTGTCCTTCCAAATCCTATTGCTGATCTTTTGGAAACTGATACTATTTTCAAACTGATATTTTTGTCAGAACTCCATATATTTTATTTTTGTTTTGTATTAAAGCTCTAATGTGATGTTAGAATGGTCCAGTCAAAATTCAGGTGTGCTGAATCAGGGATTCATGTAAAACATGAAGGTACTGGTCTTGGGCAGCCATAGTCTAAATGTACAACAGTAGTAGAGACATACCTCAAAACTTAAAGGGGTTCTACAACGTATTGATTGGAGCAAGGGGGATAAATAAAATGCAAACCATACTTTCCAGATTTTGCACAATTATTGCATCTCAATTGCCAAATACATAGCTTTTTAATTACATGCATAAAAAGCAAATAAAAACATATATTTTTTTTAACATGACAAAATTGGAAAAGCTAAAATACCAGAATATACAGTCAGAGTGGTGAAGTTATGGAAGAACATTTCGGAATTTTTTTGCTGGAGTGGGCATTTATTCTCCAAAAGTAACAGAGCAAAAACATTTTGCTCTATATAAAGTCTCTGTGGTGATTTAGGTTTAAAACAAACAAAAAAAAAATGTATGATTAAAAAATGTTATTGCATTCTAATTTATTTACTTTTAATTGGTAGCTTTTTTCCAAAGTCCCTATCCTACACCTCATACACAAAGCTTCTTCTCCTGTCCTCTCCTCTCCATCTCTGTCTCCAGTCAGCTTTGCTCCAAAGAGCTATGACAAATAGAACGCAAGTGTAAATTCTGTTGTGACATGGTGACTTGTGACATTTCACTCATCCTCCATCTGCCGTCTAACTACACGCCACGCTGCTCTCTTTCCCTGCTGAGGTGTTGTGAATGGAGGGGGGAAAGAACCCTGTTGATTTAAAATTTAAAATCCTCACAGACTCGGATAGTTTGTGGGAGGAAGAAAGGGATGAGACAAAAAAGGAGGAAAAAGCCTTCAGGGGGTTAAAGCAGAGCTAAGTATCAGCTCCGTTTGGTCTACGTGTGGTGCTGGCTGACGTGAGAGGGAGGGTGAGAGGAAAAGAGGAGCGCAAGTATAAATAGCTGTTACATAACATCCTTTTGTTGATGCCAAGTGGTGGAACGGAAGGAGAGAAGGGAAAGCGCTATGACCTTGTTTTTCAGCACTGTCCGCCCCCTCCTGGCCCCGCTCCTCTCCGTCTCATAGTTACAGACAGGCTCTGTGTTTACCCAACACTACAGGGGGGCCCCTGAGATGCGTGGCCCTCTTCTCTGTCCACCTCATCTCTCTACGCTTTCGTCCTCTCCTCTTTTTTTTTTCCTTCCTACCAACACGCAGAAGGCCGTGCTGAAAGCAGTGGCACGGATTTAGTCGATGAGCTTCTCAGGGCAAACGTCGAAACTACAGAGGCAGCAGCGTGATGAGATATGAAAGTTTAAGGTTCTCACTTCTGATTCATTGTCAAAAACATTTCTGAAGAAATCATAAAATGAAAGTTAGGTCACTTTGTTTTTTTGGTTAGTCTTTGCTGTGGCATTGTCTTTGTTTCGGTGACGCACTACAGTATAGTTCTTAGAAACTGAGTTTTGACAAAGTACTGCATTTGTGGCTTCTGGGGTGCAGGTGAATATGAAAATGTTTTTATGACCAGCACATTTGGCCTCTTTACATGGGAATGAAATTAACAAGCCTTTACCAAAGTGGAACACGATCGTCTAATAAAGATGAGAAGGCCCTTCTGGCATGGTGCTGCACTCTCACACTGTTTGGCATTTCCTACAGGGGAGCCATTCTGCTTTGGTAAAACATAGTGTGGAAAACCAGTTTGGTTACATAAGAATAAAAATGGCCGATAGAGAAGACTGAACTTTAGGGCATGTGTGCGAATGTGGGTGTGTCCTTTTCAAAACTGGCATGCGCTGATTGCCAGAGACAGCTGACCCATTTTTTTTTTTTTTTCGCAAGTGCGAAAGTCAGTGGTACTAGTGTGTGCAATCTCCAGCCTGTTTGTGCTTGAACTGTACAAGGATTTTTGTTTGTGTGGCGGTGCTAGTTATGTAATGCTTAAGGATGAGTGGTTCTTTGTGTTTCCTGTGGTCTGGAAATGTTATGTTATTCGCGCCGTTGCCTTGTTGTTCACCCCCTGCTACAGAGTTATATGAGCATGCATGACAATATCCAGCCCCCACCTCCTTCATGTTCATACCCTCCACAGGCGTGCTTGGACTTGTAAACTCTGGCTGGACTGTCAGTGGTGCAGCTAATCCCGTCTCTGCACTTCCCGTCTATCATCAGGTTGTTTATTGCTCGATGGCCTTGTCTTGGCTGGCAGTTTCTCTCGCTCTCCCCACGCTGCCCATCTCCTTGTCTTTGAGACTTGGCAGAGTGTGTACGTGCAGGAGGTCTGCAGCTCAGTGGTGGATGGCCAGGGTGGGGCGAAGAACTGCGGGTCTCCTTTTGAAGTGCGAGTTCTGATTAATATCATTTTTCTTCCTCAAGGTACTTTGGTCAAAAAGCTGATTAGACTCGCTTGATTTTTTTGTAGCTTTGTAGCCATACAGCCCTTTTTAATTTCAAAGGCACCGGAAGTATTTTGTTGGAGAAAGAGAAATGGAAACCTCATGACTATAATCTGTGTCTTTCTTTTGTTGTCCAGCCTTACGTCTAACCTGGAAAGACAGATGGTTATGTAACAAAATTTGAGAAGTGGCCTAAATACTGCCTGATAACATTCTGTCTCTCCCTATCTCTTGCTCTCATTTCCCCTCACTCAATCATCCCTTTTTTTCATTTAGTCAGTTTTTCTTCCTCGTTCGCTTTCCCCACACGCCATCTCTGCCATTCGATCTGTGTAAGTAGGCCAGATTTCTCCCTCCCGCCTGTCCTATGTAATTTTTTCACCCTGTAAGTGTGGCAAGGCTGCTTTGGCTGGTAAAAAGCCTTTCCATATACTGCAGCAGTAACAGCTCTTACATAATCAAAACAACAGCCTTGTGGACTGGGACACGCTGTATACATCGTCCCTGGCAAGCTTGAAAGTGCTCTAATTCTCTGTGACCCCATTCTGCAGCCGTAACCATGGCGTTAAACCTGCTCATATCTTGGACCTCCTTCATGGCCGTTGTATAACATTTTCTGAAGGTCCTGATAAGACCTGTATTCTCATATCAAGTGATACTGGTTTTGACTCTTGAATGGTCAGACCAGAAGTGTTGATTATAAAAATATGCTCTCACTGATATCGAAAGTGCAATATTTGTGTTAATAATTAAATTCATTGCCTTATCTCTACTAGGACAATGCTGTAGGTGCTTTAAAACTTTTATTTCTAAGATTTCTTAGACAGAAATTTAAACCATTTGTGCCAATTTACTGTGGCAATAGCTGATGCGTTTTGTAGAGCTTTTACATGATAACATGTTTGAAACCCATAAATATATAACGTTTGTCCTGTTAAGATGTGTTCAAACTTATCGATCTTGATGGCATTTCTAAGTCCAAAGTTGACGCACACAGTATATTGCCAAAAGTATGCATTCATTTGAATTCACACACAAATGAACGTTAGAGTGAGTTGCAGCTATAGCACCTCCAGTTCTTCTGGGAAGTTTTTCCACAAGCTTTAGGAGTGTGTTTATGTCGATGGGGGTTTTGGCCATTTTTCCAAAGGAGCATTTATGAGGTTAGACATTAATGTTGGATGGAAAGCCCTGCTCAGCTTGAAAACTTTCAAAAGGTGTTCTGTTATGTTGGGATCAGAACTACAGTATAGCTAAGTAAGCTACATTCAAACAGCAGGTCTTGGTGCTCAGTTCCAATTTTTTGTTGTGATTCAATTTTGTTTCATGTTTGGAGAATTTCTGGAGTTTCTGGCTTTAAAACATGATGACATTTTCCTATTTCATAAAATTTTCCAATATTTTTCCTTGTATCCAGCGCTCTTTCTTCTGCCGTCTGACCGATGATAAGAACTCAGAGAAGTTCTTTCGGGTTTTCCACGACCGTATGAAGTCGGCTCAGCAGGAAATCAAAGCGACTGTGACTGTAAACACGAGCGATTTAGGAAACAAGAGAAGAGACGAAGACAACCAGGACAGAGATGCCCCAGTGCGCAAAAAAGGTCTGATATAAAATTAAAAGCAGAAAACAGTAATTCTTTTCTCAGGTCAGATATCATACTTTGTAAATTGATAGTTACCTAAATGATGACTATTTGTTTCACAACTTTGCTGCAGGCCGAGATTCAACTGTGTCGATGACAGAAGATGTGAAAGAGCAGTTGATAGAGGCCTCATCTGCCACCAAGAAGGCATTCAACTCTTACCGGCGGGAAGCTGACCCAGAGGACCACTGTTCCTCAACGGATGGGCTGCCCAGCGCTGGGGCCAAGAACCAGGAGGAAAAGATGAGCTTTGTGGTCATTATCATGCAGCCGATTCTTCGCTTCCTGCAGCTACTTTGTGAGAACCACAACCGCGACCTGCAGGTGGGACACACAGCGTATCAGATAGGTTTCAGTATTTGGTTTTAATGTCTGAGGATATATCATTTATGGGTTTTAGAGGACTTTTGCAATAAACTGTCTTTTATCACAATAATTGCTTCAGTTAAATGTCAGGTTTACTCTTCTACTGTATTTGTATAGATCTAAACACTGAAAATCTTTATTTAATTTCTTATCTTTCGTCTTTTGATATGTTCTGAAAAGATAAAGTAAGGCATTTGGAGCATAAATAAAACACAGCAGTAATTCATGCATGTGTTGAAAAAGCAGATTCTCTCCTTGTCTTTGTGGGTTTCATTTTTATTTATTTATCTCAAGCCTTATGATAAACTAAAGTTACTTCTGTTTATAACAGTAAATCTATTAACATATACCTGATGATCGGTGCAAGATTATGTTAAAGAAGCACATTTGACCACAAACTATCTTCATTCATGTTTTTGCAGAAGTAATTGTTTTGTATTGACATTCCAGCATGAGTTGATATAAGAATGAGTAAAAATTAAATTTGTATCAGTGTATTACCACAAATTCAGCATTTATTTGTGTACAGCAACAGAAAGAGTCGGACTACTATTTGCTCTATGCCAGAAAGTATCATAATAGCATAAATCCATATTGGTCATCTACAAGTCTAAATACCTTGGTCTTCCTAGGTACCATACCTTTTACATTTAAAGTTATGTTGTTAGTAAGATAATTATTAATCTGAACAGTTCATTCATTGTCTTATTCTTAAACTAGCTTTTAGTCTAAATTGTTATTAGTTCGGACTTCCCACTCCAACCTTCTGACTTTAATCAGTATCCCTATATAATTTCTGTGTTCTGCTAGAACTTCCTTCGTAATCAGAACAAAAAGAACAACTACAACCTGGTCTGTGAGACCTTGCAGTTCTTGGACTGCATCTGTGGAAGCACCACCGGAGGCCTCGGCCTGCTGGGACTGTACATCAACGAGGACAACGTTGCCCTGATCAACCAAACGCTGGAGAGCCTGACGGAGTACTGCCAAGGCCCCTGTCATGAAAACCAGGTACGGGAAATGCAAAAAAAAAAAAAAAAAAAAAAAGCACTCACTGCACTAGCCCACTATACCACATTTATTTATGTTATGTCTGTAATTCCTCCAGAATTGTATAGCAACTCATGAATCCAATGGTATTGACATCATTATTGCACTGATTCTGAATGACATCAACCCGCTTGGAAAGAAACGGATGGATCTAGTGTTAGAGCTCAAGGTGAGGCTGGAAGTTTACTAAAAACCCAAATCTTAAGTTTTGTTGCTTTGTTATTGCCGTTATTGATTATGTTTACCCTTGTAAGAGTGCTTCTATACCTTGTGCATTTTCTCACTAAACATCTTTTTAATTCTCCTCCCAGAACAATGCCTCCAAGTTGCTGCTCGCCATCATGGAGAGCCGACATGACAGTGAGAATGCAGAGAGGATCCTGTACAACATGAAGCCGAAAGAGCTGGTGGGAAACTCAACTTGTTTCTTCTGCTTTGACACTATAACTGCGTTTTTGTTCATGTTACAGCCTCAAACTTCAATGATTCATTGGGTTTTTGTGTGATGGACCGACACAAACTAGTGCCTAGATGTAAATTGAAAGGAAAATATTAAATTTGGGGTTAGAATTTGCCAAAACATGTAAAGGTTGTGAATAGTTTTCCAATACATTAATATGTGTCTTTGCAGGTGGAGGTGATAAAGAAGGCCTATCTTCAGGGTGAGGTAAAGTTTGTGGACATAAAGGAGGAAGAGGATGTTAGAGATGAAGAGGAACATGATGCTGCATCACCTCGAAACGTTGGACACAACATTTATATTCTGGCTCACCAGGTTGGGTATTTATATTTGCAAAACCGTAATTAAATCATGATGTTTTTGGCTTTCACACGACATATGAGAAAACATAGATACTTCTTTTTGCTGCTTTTGTGAAAAAATTGCTCTTGTTGGCTACTTTGCAGTTGGCACGCCATAATAAAGAACTTTCCATAATGTTAAAACCTGGAGGTGGCAGTGGAGATGGAGACGAGGCCTTAGAGTTTTACGCCAAGCATACTGCTCAGATAGAGGTCAGGCACACTCAACCCTAAAGCTAAATGTTGCACAGAGGTCGGAGTCCCTCTGAGGTGACTGTTTGGGCCTCTACGTTATAGATTGTGCGTCAGGATCGCACCATGGAGGAGATAGTGTTCCCTGTACCCAACATCTGTGAGTTCTTGACCTCGGAGTCGAAGCTGCGGGTCTACTACACAACTGAGAGAGACGAGCAGGGCAGCAAGATTAATGACTTCTTCTTGCGAGCAGAAGACCTTTTTAATGAGATGAACTGGCAGAAGAAGCTGAGAGGTAGGGTGAAGAATATCCAACAATATATTTAGAAAACCTTGAAGAAAATAATGTAAAAGTAGGAGTATAAAAGAAGTATCTGACAGTAGTACTAATGGGATCAAACTTTTTTTTGAACACACTTTTAATATATTTCTGAAGAAACCCACAAGATCAAAAACCATAAAGAGTTATAACAGAACCTACAGCAAGCTGCCGCTAATGCTGATATGGAAGCGCTTTTTTCAATCACAAAACACATTTAACTTTTAGTTTACTGACTGATGCAATATTTAATTCTTAGTTTTTAAGTGCAATTAAAATACTTTTTCTTTTACAGATTTGCAAAATTTTGAATTAGACATCCATATGTGAACATTTACTAAGGGTTTATTGGAGTGTCCTAATTTTGTCAGGTGACTATATACTGGTGAATTGCTGCATGTGTGCATTATTTCTGAACTAATAGATGACAGAATGCAAGTCTGGGTAGGATAAGTGGACAGCTGTGCAGAGGCACCAATGTGCAGGGACAACTGTTGCCCTCCTTTATATGTTCATGGTACTAGTGCCTGTTTCCGCTATGTAAAAGCAGACAGGGGCTTTCCAAACTCATTTGAGCCGTGAAGCGTTTTGTACAGTAACCTTATGAATCACAAGTGAGAGTGTGCGTGATCGTGTGCGCACAAACACACACTCAGACCCACACCCACTCCCTGTGACAAGTCTAATCCACATACAAGACTCCCCGTGCCCACGCACAAACTTTATTTAGTCTTTCACTCAGAGGAGGGGATGGACGTTGAAAAGTCCCTGCATCTGTTTCTGCTTTCCTATAAAAGCCAAGTTCACAAAGTCTGAAAAGTTAGGCTGTAGGCTGGAGGAGAAAGGTCAAGAAAGACAAGATTTCAAGAACCTGCTCCTTAAGTTGACCTTTATGCCTGAGTTCAAAGTTGCTTAAATTTCTTGTTTATTTTCTCACATTTTCTTAGTTTTCTCCTGTTCAAATGTCCAAACTTAATTCACTTATATTCCATCTCTAAATTATTAAAATATATTATAAATTATGAAAATCAGTACATATAGATTTTTTTGGCATCTAAATGAACTAAAAGTTTAATTCAATTTGACTGATTGTATTTCCTCTCCTCCCCAGCCGAGCCAGTGCTATACTGGTGCTCCAGAAACATGTCAGTGTGGAGTAACGTCTCCTTTAAACTGGCCTTGCTCATGAATCTGCTGGTCTGCTTCTTCTACCCCCTGGAGGGGGTACATGGAGGTCAGTCGTGCTCATCCAACCATCAGGAGGTTTTTAAGCAAGTGTAACTGTGAAATATTTCATTTCAAATACATTTGCATAAATTAAGAAGCAGGGAAAAGGGAAGTGGAGGCGCCTAGGTCTTGATGAGGTCATACTTTCAGACCTGAGTTCCTTTTTTCTTTGTTTTTGATATTGCAATCAGACTTCTGTAGAAACCAGGTTCAGAAAAAGGCTAATGCAGTGAGTAGAATGAAACAGCAATACAGAGCACACGAAGAGGGCATGTCAAAGATGTGGGAGAGGGTGTTTTGCCTAAATGAGACCTAAACTAACTGAACTCTAACCTTTATAGAAGAGTTGCAAAATGAACGCCTTTGATGAAAGAAAGCCGTTATAAGTTCTCAAGCCACTTAGGCGACCGAGCAAGCATGCGGAGGAAGGTTCACTGGTCAGGTGATTCCAGAACAGAACGTTTTGCACTACATTTACAACACTATTTGAGGCAGAAAACACATTCTGCATAACATTCTGAACACCAAATAATAGCTTCATGCTGTTGCGATGTTTCTCTTCACGATTGGCAGAAAAGTTAGTTGGGGTTAATTGGAAGCTAAATACAACAATCTCAAAGGAAAATAAACATTTGTCAAAATGTCCTAGTTAAAGTCAAGGCCTCAGTCTGTTTCATAATGTGACAAAACTTGAAAGTTGATGTTCATCATGCCTCCTTTCCAAAAACAGAATGTGGATTATTTTCAGTCTGACAGTAGATGTGCAAAGCTGGTCAAGATGTATCTTAAACCAATCGCCCCTCTGTATGCAGAGCACACTTTACAGATGGACTTTCACATAAAATCCTAATGAAAGACATTAAAGTTAGTGATTGTAGCATTGCTGCTTCATGCCCATTTTTTTAAATCAACAGCAGCAGTAAAGTCAACTAATTCAATCAGACACTGCAAGAAAATTTTCTTACCCATAAAAACCGGCTTTTAAAGGGCTGATTTTCAGCAGTGACCCACTGATCTCTTTTCTTCACCACATTCAGATGTACTGACGTTTAATCACCTGATCAGAATTAGGAGTGGGACTCTCCTGGTTTAAGACACACCCGCAGCTTTCATTGCTTCCCTTCATATTTCCAAAATGTGCTATGGAAACAACATGGCACCGCTGCCGTCTTTACTATAAACAGAATATAAGGCAGCTCAAGATTTTCATACAGGTCAGATATATGATGATCTGAAAAGTTATTCATCATGTATATATCTTTGACCACAGTAAATCCTCCAAGTGAAACTTCTGTAGTGTGTAAACCTTTTTAAATCATGTCAGTTGTGACCAAAATGAAATTGGTAAATGACTAATGTACAGTGTACTGCAAAATTATCTGTACCTTTTGAAATTAGTTTTCCCATTTTGTCACCTTTCAACTCCGATCTTCAAGGCATTAACTGGGAATTTATCTCTAAGAAAAACTCAAAGTAATGTGTAATTTTAACCAGAAAGGAAATTAATCATGGTTTCAAAATTTTAAAAAAAATAATAAAGGAAAAAGGGAATTTAAGGTCCAACACAATGTTATCATCTTTTGTTAACTTATCCATTTGTTTTCATTTTAATTTCATCATAAATAGTGCCAGAAACAGGAAAATCCAGAAACCCCTTCATTAAACGTGGCTAAATTTTCAAAAACAAAAAGAGTAACTTACTATTGTCATTGTTGAAAATAGTCTAAAAGTTTTGATCATATGAAAAGATAACATACAGATCAAAACGCATGAAAAAATGCATACCTGCCTTTTAGTAGGACAAACCTGAAGAAAAGTTTTTATGTTTTTAATCTACAAAACCACAAACACACTGAACACACTGACCTGTGAACACACAGGTCAGTGTGTTCAGCCTGTTAGAGAATGGATGGATGGATGGATGGATGGATGGATGGATGGATGGATGGATGGATGGATGGATGGATGGATGGATGGATGGA